>OU892287.1:8704314-8820802 GCA_917834065.1 Ceutorhynchus assimilis | reverse complement strand
GGTAAGATTTACGAGATATACAATGTGAAAATGGCTCAGTTTATATATAAGTAATGATAATTATTAAATAGTAACCTATTATTAGTAGAAAGTGAGATGTTTTGGCTGTTTTTGCTTTTTTTTTTGTTGTTATCTTGCGGTATAAGTATAATTTAATTTTTATTATTTCTTTATTTACGTTGTTTATGTATATTTATTTTATTTGTATATGTATGTTCTTTGTTAATTTCGAAAGATGAAAATATATGAGCCAATTTTAAGCGATTAACCGTTTTTATTTTTGTTTCCAGGCCAGCGTTTTTTCGCAATTTTTTTTCTGTCGACCGCGGAAAAACGCTGGGTTAAATTTCTATCTTCAGAAATAACAAAACTATAATTTAAAAGTTCAAAAAGCCCGCCAAATGTTATTTAAGTTGGTGTTGTAGTGTATGGTGGCACTAGTATCGATCTGACGTCATCGCCACAGATTAGTCATCGCGTTGCCAGTGTCCTACCCGTACCCAATAGAATCGGTAACTCTCACCTTGGTTTATTATATTTCTCTATGATATAAGTCTTTCTCTAAGTTTGTGGTAACAGAGCCAATCGCTTATTTTCTGTAAGTCTTCTTCAATGATGATTTATAAGTTAGCAGGGTCTTTGTCAAAATAAGTGATGCAAAGTATCATCTACATATAAATTGAGAGCCTTGAGGAGGTATGTATGACAGTGAGTTCATGTAGACTAGAAAGAGTGTCGGTCCTAGAATTGAACCTTGGGGGCACTCCGTGTACAATGTTTTCCATTTTACTTTTGTAACCTTCACATTCAACATACTGTAGTTATTGAGGAGGTATTGTTGTGTTTTCTGAATCCATATTGACCCGCATACCAAAAATTTATTCCATCCAAATAACTCATATTTACACAGGTCTCCAATACCTTAGACATAGCTGGAAGCAGGGAAATGGGCCTGCAGTTATTTAGTTCTGTGCTACAACCACCTTTAAATAAAGGGACAACCTTTGCCATTTTAAACAAACTTGGTACAGATGCAGTATTTATCAACTTATTCCATTTTTCAATTCCTTGATTGTATCAATGCCCAAGCTGTCAGTTCCAGGTGATTTTCCTGGTTTTAATTTTTTTATAACTGCACTGACCTCCTCTGTAGTCACAGGTTCCCATTGATTATTATAAGCAGTAGAAGTTGGTTGGAGTTGAGGGAAAAAAATTTTTGGGGGAAGTTTTTTGCTAGTTTTGCAGCAATTCCGGAAAAGTATTGGTTTAGCAAGTTGGCAACATCCTGTGGGTTCTGCACAGTGTGTCCTTCATGTACTAACTTGGGTAGCAAGCGGTTTTTCCTGGGTTTGGAGTTGTTGATTTTAGTGTTTAGTGTTCTCCATATCTGCTTTATTTATCTCGGCATTATAATAAGCTTTTTTGAGTCAATTATTGATTTTCTATAATTCTTTTTGGGTTAATTTGTAAAGTTCAAGTAAATAGGCACTGTGTAGAAACATTTTATTTCGTTGATAGTGAAAGTCATGTCTTCACATTGTCAAAAAAAAACTCTCCTTGAATCACTCAGATCAGCATAAAACTTTCAGGATTTATTAATAATTAAAGTCTTAAACTGAATTTGATGATTTCCATAGCCAAATCTGTACCCGACAGTGGGTCTTCAAACGCCAGGCGAAGTCGTTGACGCAAACTTTGGTCAAGAGCCTTTCGTTTTCGACATAGAAGACATGATGAAGGAGCTGCAAGCCCGTACCAAAATGGAAATTAGAGATTTCCCTGTGCCCGCTAAACAGTCCGAGTGGCAAGCAATTTTAAACAAGTAAATACTTGTAGTTGGTTAGATTTGAAATACATTTATAATTTTTTGTAGAATGGTTTCTACTTATCTAATTCATCACGGATATTGCAATACTGCCGAGGCCTTCGCCCAAATCACCAATCAGCCTTTTACCGAAGATATTCATTCAATTAAAAATCGCCAAAGTAAGTACACAACTAAAAACATACTTGGGTGGTGTGTGTGTGTGTGTGCGTGTCCTTAAAACTGATGGGTTCAACACCTAGTGGTTCTTTTTCCAGAAATTCTCAAGCTTGTCCTGTCCGGACGCATGGGCGAAGCAATCGAGAGGACCAGCCGATTATATCCAGGACTGCTCGAAAACAACCAGAATCTTTTGTTCATGTTAAAAGTAAAATAATTATTTTTGTACAAATTTGGGTTAATGATTTTAATGTTTTAGTGTCGCCAATTTGTCGAAATGGTTAATGGTTCTGACATTGAGGTTTGCCACAGGAAATGTGGCACAGGTGTTTTAGCTTCTCCTAGACCTGGCAGCCCCATTCAAACTTCAGTAATTCAGTCCACTAAAGGATATAGTAGTAATAAGAATAATAAATCTTCGGTAATTTTATAAACTATTTAATTTTTAAGGTTTTAACTTTACTATTTTTTTTTTAAGGTTGATGAAATGAATGAAACAAACTCTTCACATAACGGCAACTGTCCAAATACGTCCGTAATTCAGACTGATGACGACTGCATGGAGGTGGACAATTCAGAGGATTGCAATAATGGACAAACAAGCAGCGAAAATTGTCCAAATATAACAGATTGCCCTAATATTCAAGTGAGTTTCTTAGCCATATAAAATTCTTATAATGCAAAGACTTTGTTGTTATTTAGGATTGTCAAAATGGTAAAGAATGTCACACTAATGAGAATTGTTTAAACGGTAAAGAATCATTAAACGGATATCAAAATGGCAATAACCATAATAGTACTGATGGGCAAGAGGCAAATTGTTGTGATAACGACGACGACGATATGGGTTAGTTAATATTTATAAAGGGTTTTTCAATAGGGACGGGTCGATGTTAAAGAGAAATGAAATAAGCTGTTTTTTTTTTTTTTTTTTTTACGGATATGCGCACTCGCAAGGACAATGTCCTATCACGCTCGAGAAGCGGCAAGTGCGCGGATGTGTGTAAAGTATTACCAAAATTTTATTTTTAATTTAAGGGTCTTTGTATGCCATTATTTATGGAACATCACATCGTTCAAATATCCACCGCGGCTTCTCAAGGAGGCATGGAACCGACTGGTCCAATTTTCAATTACTCTGCCGCATACATCCGGCTGAATTTGAGCGATGGCCTGGGTTATGTTCACTTTAAGGGCATCGGTCGATTGCGGCTTATTGGCATAAACCTGAGACTTCAGAAAACTCCACAAGAAGTAGTCCAAAGGGGTCAAATCGTACGACCTTTTCGGCCAATTTACGTCACCTCTGCGAGAGATAATCGTACCCTCAAATCGTTCATGCAGCATATTCATCGTGGCGTCCGCTGTGTGGTACGTAGCACCGTCCTGCTGGAACCACATGTCGTTCACGTCCATATTGTTTAGTCTGGGCCAAAAGAAATCGGTAATCATGGTTCTGTAGCGGTCGCCGTTGACGGTGATGGCCTCACGCGCGCAACGTTAGGACTAGCGAACAATCATTTTGATAATACAGTTTTATCATTTGGACGTGCTGCTCAATCGTGTAACTTGCCATGGTAATTTGGCACCAGTAACTGAATAATAAACAACAGGTTAAACAAAAGCTTTGGAAACAACATGGCCGCCACAGGCTGCCAACTTCGACCCGTCCCAATTGAAAAACCGAAAAACCCTTTATATTAATTTTTGTTTGTTTGGGTTGCATGTGCAAATTATATTATTATTTTCTGATTATTTTTGTGCCACTTCAACAGTGGATTCTGTTGCAGATGTAGACACGCCATTATGTAGAAAATCTTGTTCCAAACCGGCAGTAGAGAGAATACTAGAATTCGGTAGAGACTTGTATAGTATGAGTCAAAGATTAAAAGCGGATAAAACTAGTAAACAACACAATCAAGAGATGTTAGAAGTAAGTACTTGTGGTTTGTTTTAAATATTTTTTTAATGGGTTTTTTTTTTAAATTTTAGGATGCATTTAGTTTATTAGCGTATTCTAATCCTTGGGCAAGTCCTATGGGGTGGCAACTAGCGCCTTCGCAAAGGGAAGCGGTTTGTGCACAATTAAATTCTGCCATATTAGGTAAGAAACATATTGAACTTGATTCATTGAAACTCACTTCATGTGATTATTCCCACTAAACATGACTACATAAAGTTGAGGTAGACATTTATGCAACTAAGTAATTTTCAAGTTACAATAAGGTAAAATTTAACTTAAATGTTACGCATGTCATCTGAAAATGAGGCTTTTTTGTTAATAGGATATATATCTCACCAAAATAAGTTATTTGACAGGAAATTGTTTATATTGTCACAACTGCCCGCTTTACGGAGGTGACATGGGGGGTTTGTAGCTTTGGGGGTTGATGGAGAGAAACTTGCTCAGGTTATATGAAAATATAGATATATATTTTCCCAAATATACCCTTACATGTACGCTAATCCTATAAGATGCATGACCCTTCGAACACTGGGGTCCTTATAGGGAGCCACACGTCAACGCTGCTTGGGGGACTGTAGATTAGTTATCGTCACCCTTATGCCTTGTCCAGAGGGGCTTTCCCAACGCGAGGTAATTGCACTGGACAACGATAAGGCTGAAGATACCCAGAGGGGCTTTTCCAACGAAAGGTACTTGCACTGGTTTAAGTCTGCCTTTGCTGCGGCTTGCTGTGTGCAGCTATTGTCTTATTTAGCCTTTCAGTGAGACCATTACAACAAGGATGGTGGTATGCGGTTGTAAACTGGCTTCTTACTCCCATTAATTTTTCTAATTCCCTTACTAATTTCGATTGAAAGACTTTTCCTCTGTCGCTGAGCAGATTTCTTGGCATCCCGTGTATCAAGAATACTTTTTCCAGTAAAAAATTTGCAACTAGTCCGGCTTTTCCATTCGGAAGGGCGGCTGTGATGGCATATCGTGAGGCGTAATCGGTAACTACAACTATCATTGTTTCCCCTTTACTGCTTTTTCTAAATGGGCCTAAAAGATCAATTCCTATTTTGTCGAAAACTGTTCCCACTGGTATTGGTTGTAACATCCCTGGCGTTTTTCTGTAAGGAAGGCCCCTTTCTAGCTTGGCAATCTGGGCATCCCTTAACGTACTTTTCGATGTCCTTTAGCATTCCGTCCCAAAAAAATCTGTTTTTAATTTTGTCCGTTGTTTTGCTCAGTCCCAAGTGTCCACTTGGCGGTGATGCATGTCTTATTAATTTTATAGAGTAAGTCTTTTTCAATCCTACAATTTTTTGCTCTTCTTCTGATGCCAATATTAATTTCTGGGTCGTCTGGGTTTCTTATAGCTTTGAATATTTGTTTTAGACTTGGGTCTTTTTCCTGTAATGTAGCCGTTTGCAGTGTGAATGTGGGGAGCTCCCCTTGCTCTTCTTTTTCCTGGGATTCTGGTTGAAGCACTGGATTGCGGGACATATAGTCGGCGTCGCTATGTGTTGAGCCTTTTTTTATATACAACCGTGTAATCGAATTCTGCAAGTTTTAGTGCCCACCTGGCCAAGCGTCTGTTGCTTTCCTTAATGGAGTCCATCCAGCAAAGAGCATAGTGGTCAGTGACGATTTTTACTGGTCTTCCGTAAATTAAGTGTCTCAGATAGCTCAATGCCCACACTACGCCTAAGAGTTCTAATTCACTAGTTGAATAGTTTTTTTCGCTATTTGAAAGACTTCTGCTTATGTAGGCTATTGGATGTGCTTCTCCCTTGTCGTCTTCTTGTAAAAGTACTGCCCCAATTCCACATGTTGCTGCGTCGGTGTGCAAAATGGTATCTTTATTTGGATTGAAATGTTGTAGCACAGGTGCGGAAACCAGTTTTTCGTTAAGGATGTTAAATGTTTTGTTTTGTTAGGAACCCCATTTGAACCCTATGTTCTTTCTTGTAACTTCATGTAGCGGTCCTGCTATTCATGCGAAGTTATGTATAAATTTTCTATAAAAATTACATAATCCTAGAAAGCTCTGTACATCTTTAATTTTCTTTGGCGTCGGGAACCCTTTTATGCAAATTATTTTTTCTTCATCTGGTAATATGCCTTACTCATTTACTTTAAATCCTAGTATTTTGATTTCTTTTTTCAAATATTCGTATTTGCTTGGTTTTAGAGTAAGGTTAGCTTGTCGCAGTCGCTCAAAAACTTTCTTTAGTTTGCTCAAGTGTTCTTCGAATGTTTGTGAGAATATAATGATGTCGTCTAGGTAGATTAGAACTTCCTTCCCTTTCATATCCCAAAAAACTTGGTCTGCTAGTTCTTGGAAAGTGGCTGGAGCATTGCATAATCCAAAACTTAAAACATTAAATTCGTAAGTCCCATGTCCTTGCGCCACGAAGGCAGTGTATTGCTTGGACTTCTCTTCGACTGGAACTTGCCAATATCCGGAAAACATATCGAGTGTGCTGAACCATTTTGCATTGCCCAAGTATGACGAAATGTCATCGATCTGCGGTAGTGGGTATGTTGATTTTTTTTGTTACTGTGTTAACCTTTCTGTAATCTACACAAAATCTTGTTTTTCCATCTTTTTTTTAACTAGCACTACCCCAGTGAGCAAAATTTGGACTCATTTAGGGAATAAATACGTAATTGTATCAGATCTATGTGCCTAACAGCACACACATGTGTCGAAACCGCAACCTCTATGTGTCTTTTATGTGTGGGAAGTGGAGCACCGTGGCACAACACATTTAAGGACAAAAGTGGGAATGTTTTTGGTACTTGTGCCTTTTCTGTCAATTCTTTGATGACACATTGCCGACACATTTGCAAAACTATGTCTGCCGCAAATCCGTAATTATTTCCCACAAATCCCACTAAATTATTTTAGAAATCGCCAATGTGACTCTGCTTACACAAGTTAGGAATTATTTGCATTTTTTTGTATTTAATGTTTCTTTTTAGAATAGATCTTGCAAGTCGTGTATGCGCCTCAGCGGTTATCATCGACTCTCTCATAAAAACTAACATGTCAGAATTATTGTCATTGCGATAAATCATAAATATAATCCATTAATATTGACTTTTCTCAAGCTAACAAAAGTCGATTTTCTTTGCGACGATAGCTTTTCTGTGCAGTTTTTCCATACACTATTGTAGAACAAAGGGGCCTTCAAATAAAAAACGTATAATAGAAATATTTTTTCGAAATATAATTTTTCAAAAAAAAAAAATATATATAATAATAATTTTGGTCAATATAGTTATTTGTGTACCAAGGCCGTAAAGTTGATCTTTTTTGGTGAGGCCAAAAAAGATCATTCGGCCGAGGTGCACACAAAATTTTTTAGGCGAGTGTTTTTTCTTGAAAAAAGACGAAAATTCAACAGGAGCTTTAAGTTTTTATTGATTAGATAAATAATCCAGCAAAGATAGGTAGATACATAATTATTAGTAACAAAAACTACAATAAAGGAAGTGTGATTATAGAAAATTGCCGACTTTTTCGCATGGTATCCTATATTGTGCTTTTTTGAAAAAGTAATAGGATAGGGCTAAAATCAAAAATTTGGTTCCATTGTGGTTGCTAACTATTTATTGGTTGTGTTTATAGTTACGGACCGCGTTTCCGATTGTCTGTTTATATATTTCCATCAAAGTATATAGCGGCCGTAAAGTAAAAGCGGCCGTAAAGTAAAAGCGGCCGTAAAGTAAAAGCGGCCGTGAAGTAAAAGCGGCCGTAAAGTAATAAAGCAAATGCGGCTGTGAAGTAAATGCGGCCGTAAAGTAAATGCGGCCAAAAAAGATATACTTTAGGGATGATATTGAATCCGTAAAACTAATCTTTTTGTGACAGTCGCCTAAAAAATTTATTTATTAAGTAATATTTTTTGTTGATGCAGTAAGTTTAAATTGAATTATTGCCTAATTTTGGCGACAATGGGCGTTTTAGTGTTGCTGAGAAATTTAACTAAAAAGAAAATGAAGAAAAATATGGCAGCTATACACAAAGTTACCTATTATTGCCTTATATGCGTTAATAGTCATATTTTGGGTCTTGTGTTACACGCCAACCTTCTGGTGTTACACAGTTCCTACTTTTTTCAAATAATGACACAAATACGGAATTTTGTTACACTACTACGCATTTGTGTGTTTAGTATAAATCTCAGTAACAATTGACAACACAGTTCCGAACCTTCTATTTGCTGACTCGCCGTGACACGTCCTAATAACGACTTGTCAACCCCATTTGTAAAAAAATATCAGCAGAGGCGGTAGATGGTAGAGGTTCATGTTCCAATGTCAAACATTGTAGGGCTAGCGTTTGAAAAACAAATGCGAAGAATTGCAAATCCATTTTGAAAAACGTTTCTCCCAATCTTCCAAAACAGTTTAAAATTGAACCAATTCCTGAAAATTTTAGGTTAAGCTGAACATTTAGGGTATGTACCTTAGAGCCGAATTTATAGTCGTTTCTTGAGGTCTGAGAAAACCTCAACGAGCAACTATATAAATTCGGCTCTTAGATATAGTTCCTGAAGTCAGTAGCTAGATGTCGGCATATCTATTAATTATTCAAGATGATTTTTTCACCCTAATAACAAAATAATATACCACGAAATATTAATAAAGTCATCACACCCAACCTGAAACAATTTCCACTATGCGTTACAACATAATGATCATGTGTAAATAGGGAAGAAAGTGGTGAATAATCCGTAATAAAGTTACACAGAGCCTACATGTGCCTTTTTGAATAAATCTTAGGAAAAATTTCTACTTTGTGTTGAAAAAAAGCTCACTATGTTTCGTAAAAAACAAAGTTCCTACAATGTGTTACACCACACGTTCCACAAATAAGTATTCTGTGTCTTTGATCGACACAGACACAATCCCGGCATAGTTTTGACTCAATTCCTATTTTACGTTACTCAACAATTTCCTTTAAGTCACCATGCCCTGGGTGTGGTAACAATTCCGACACCGTGTGCAATTACGCACAATTCCTTTTTAGTGTCAAACTGCAAACAAGCTGTGACGTCACTCGACATTTTGTGTACTATTTAACGCAAAATAAAGTCATTTTGACGTAACAGCGACGTCGCCAACAACACATTTCCGGTTTAGGAATAAAATGCTCACTGGGACAGGGCTAGCCCATGGAGAGTGGCAAGGCCGAATTACTTCGCTATCGAGCGTTTCCTGGATTTGTTCGTCAATAATCTGTCTTTCTTTTTGTAACACTTTGTATGGGTGGCTCTTTATTGGGCGAGCCTCTCCGACGTCTATTATGTGTTCTGTTAAGTTTGTCTTTCCCATATGTTTTGTAGATTTCGCGCAAACGTCGTTGTATTCCAGAAGGAGTTCTTTGAGTTCATGCCTGTTCTTCTCGTTTGTGATGCTGTCTAACGTATGATCTTCCATTGTTATTTCTTCGCTCTCTTCATCTTTTTCTGCTCGCAACATGAAATTGTGTGAAAGGATGCTGTTTTTGCCAAAAATGCCATTGTGGTTCCGGCGTATATAGCTACTGGGTTCCTTGTGTTCGATTGTACTTTTAAAATGAGGCTACCTTCATTGGTGTGAATGTGCTTTTTAGTTCAAGATGATTTTTTGAGTTAATGATGAAATCACTTTGGCGTTTAGTCTGCCCTTCCATTTTTGACTCCCTGGTATTTCTATCGGAACTTCAATGTATCCCAAAACTTTTATCTGGTGTCCCCTTGCAGTGACTAGAACCGTGTCATCATTTCTTGTTAGTTCCTCTTTGATTAGACTTCTTTGTAGAACGCTATCTTGTGCTTCTGTATCCACGATTGCTGACATTTATTTATTTATTTATTTATTTATCTCATTCAACACCAATATAATACACAGCAAGAAGATGATGATGACACAATAGGCATATAATGGACATGCGCGTCTGTGTGAATGCATATTGGGCTCATCAATAAATTTTACAATTAAATTAACCTATAACATTAAAAAAAGAAAAAACATTTACACATATTACCAATAAAGGCCGAGAAGAAAAAAAGGAGAAAGAATTGAATGGTATTTGTGTTGTCCCTAATTCATACATGTAACTGTTTCTTAATCCTACTATATTTTCTGTTTTTATATTGTTCTGGTAACATATTCAATAATTTGGGTGCTATATAAGTAATACATCTTTGTGTCGCACTATAATGCGTAATGGGCAATATAATATTATGATTTGCATTTGCTCTTGTTTGAATGCCATGACTGATAAAATTCTGAAAGTTTTTGCTGGAAATTGAAAATCTAAGGACATTTTTAATATATAGTTGAGCAACAGTGAAAACTCCAGACTCCATGAACAATAGGTCAGATGGGCATTGCTTATGTTTAGACAAAATAACTTTTAATATATATTTTTCTGCGATTGACAAGAAATGTTAGCATTTTTGACCGGTTGCCAAGTCGCAAAACTCAATATTCTGGTATTTCAATTATGTTTCAATAGTTGCTAAGGAATCAATGAATAACAATACAGGCCTAGGCCGGAAAAGTGATTCTCGTATTGCTGAATAATTGGAACTGAAAGACAAACATTTAATATGTATTTAACCGATCGCAGAAAAAATAGTATGTGTATTTCGGTGGAAAAGCACATTCTCGGCCTTCGGTGTTTGCCGGCCTCGGCTACGCCTCGCCCGTCAACTTACACCGTCGGCCGAGAATGTGCCACTTTTCCACCTAAATACACAATATACTATTTTACAATGGTAGTGTTCGGTAATGTTCTTCAAGACGTCATTGTAAGCAGAACCCCAGCATATTATGCCATAGCTCAAGCAGGATTCAACTAATGCTTTGTACACTCTTAGGATTGTTTTTTTTTTAATCTAGTATATTACGTAATTCATAAAATTTGTATATGAGTTTTTTTAGTTTGTTTTTAGCGTAATCAGTATGATGCTGCCATTTCAAGTGATTATCAAAGTAAACACCCAAATATTTAATTTTATTTGCTGATTTGATGTTATCAGAACATGTACAGTCGTTGTTCATATTACAATCAGTGGTGTGCACCCTAAGTACATGCCTGTTTGGTAACCCCCTCACGCTCATTGAAAAACACATGAAGTTAGTTTCTTTAACATTCACTGTGAGTAAAAGTAGTGCGATGATCCACAGTATCGAACGCTTTGGTAAGGTCCAGAAAAACAGCGAGAGGCTTCCAACCATTATCGAAACAATCTACAATGAAAGTGGTGACTTCATTCAAGGCATCATCTGTACCAACCCCCTCCGTGAAACCTGTGAAACCAAACTGTGACTTTGACAATACTTTATTTACATACAAAAAATTGCATAACCGTTTTTTAATACATTTCTCAATAATCTTGCAGATAGGGCTAGTGAGTGCAATGGGTCTATAGTTGCCCGGACCAGTTTTATCACCTCCTTTATGTAGTGGGACAATCACTGCCCTTTTGAAAATATCTGGAAAAATACCATTAACATATATCAAATTGACAATATGTACAAGGGGGGAAAGCAGAACCCTAAAATTTGATTTTACAATCTGGTTAGAGACGCCAAAATCATCAGCAGAAGACCATGGCTTCAGTGATGTCACAGCATTTATAATTTCGTCCTCATTAACATGGTGCAAAAACATGGAGGGAAACTGCCGCTGTCTAACCACACCACCTCGAACATTTTTCGGCTTAGTTATTTTACTGGCCAGCTTAGTATAGATCGTTTCACCAGGGTTCATACTTTTGATATCGAACGCGTCATAACTCGAGAAGAAAGGGTTGTCGTAGATTAATTCATATGAAACATTCAATTATATATTGAATATATTGACTATATTGAATTAAAGTAATTCAATTACGAAAAGTAATTAAAAACAATTTTTCAATTATTTTAATTCAATTACCGACAGCTTTGCCCTGATCATAGACTTCTTGATTATGCTATTTCTAATACATGGAATATTAGTTTTTATG
The DNA here is from genome assembly GCA_917834065.1 of Ceutorhynchus assimilis. Taxonomy (NCBI): domain Eukaryota; kingdom Metazoa; phylum Arthropoda; class Insecta; order Coleoptera; family Curculionidae; genus Ceutorhynchus; species Ceutorhynchus assimilis. Next base: position 8,808,861 of record OU892287.1, on the reverse strand, counting down.
TTACAGTCATTTGTAGCTTGTTTTATTACTTCCCAAGTTTTTCTCGGATCACCACTTGCAACCTCCAATCTTTGTTTATAGTAATTAGCTTTTGTATTTCTAATAAGTTTGGTTAACATATTTCTATAGTTTCTATAATTAATACGGAGCGTTTCATCTAATCTAATGGATTACGGACACAGAGTTTATGTAATCTATCTCTGTTTCTAATGGAAGCAAGTAAGCCTGCATGGTTTAAGACGATATTTTCTATTTGAGATTGTTTTCACATTTGTTGCAGCAAGTATATGTTTCTTTAAGGTATTCATAAAAATTTCAGAGGCAGTATTGGGATCATGACATGGCAAAACTTCTTCCCAATTTTGGGTTTGAAGTGAATTTTTAACATGTTCGTAGTCAACCTTACTAAAAGACCTATTGTTCTTTTGTTGAGCATGGGAAATTACTTTATTTTCCAAGTTAACATTAAACAATAAAGAATGATGATCCGAAGCAGAACTGGTTAGTATTATCAGGTTATTTTTATATTTTGTTTTGCTATCCTAGTAGGTTTACGAACTTTAGAAATATAACCATAGCTATTGAGACAACTAACATATTCATTGAAATAAATTTAAATTTATGTCACCGACAAAAAGCTCAATATTACAAGCAGTATAATGAGCTTGTCCAAAGAGACTTATCAGAGAAAGGATATAATCAACTTCTTTAAGAGAAGGAGACTTATAATGGGAAATTATCCCTATACTAGTATTGTCCTTAGTGAGTGTAACTCTCAAGAACTTATAGTCATTTATTTCAATTACATTACTCATTTTTACTATTACGCTCTTACAATAAATCAAACTGCCATCACACTTATTAATTTTGCTTTCATTATAAAATAAATCATAGTCTTTAATGTGAAAATTTAATACATTATAGAGAATGTTGGTCTCTGACAACACAATTAGATCGAAATGACTGTTCAGTGATTCAAAAAAAATTACAAGGTTATCAAAATTCTTATTAAGACTCCTGATATTAACATGCAATAAATTGAAATTATGTGCTGAAGCTTTAAAAAAAATTATGTTATCCAATGTATCGCATACTCTAATGCTACTGCAACCAGTATTATGATCGTCCAATAGAGAATTAAAGTCCATAACGAAAAGAAGAAAGACGTACATATATACTACTATTTTACTGCCAAGTTTATGATTTTGTTCAATCGCCTTGCTTTATTTTCTTAATATCTTCCATGCTATTGATTCTTAAAACTAGATCATTCTCTTTCTTCCTCACAAATATTTTTCCTTCCTTAGCCCAGATAAATTTATACCCACGTTCCTTGAGAGTTCTAGCTGACATAAACAACTCTTTAGTTTCCTTAGGCATATCATCATTTAGATATATAAGGTGCGATCCGGTGATGTTACATTTGTTGCTGACAATTTTTCCAATTGGCTTTCTCTTTTGCATAACTTGATACTTTACATCAACTGAGCAAAATATTGCTAATATTGGGGTATTGTCTTTAATTGGAGATAGAATTTTTAATTTAACATCTTCAGATTTTAGTGTCGGATCTACATACTTTAGAACTTTTTCAGCTCTCATTTCAACTTCTCTTGGTCCATTTCTAATTTCATTCAGACTACTTTTGATGCCCATAATGACAATATTGTTGGCTCTATTTTCAATATCTTTGACTATGGATTGACTTTTAAGTTTAACTAGTTCTCGACTCATGTCCTCATTCACTTTTTTTAATGCCAGGATTTCCTTGCTAAACATACTAACTTCATACTGTTCAGCATAAAATTTTAGATCATTTCTGAGGTCACGTATTTTCGAATGTAATACCACAAGAGGTTTCAGGATTACCGGATAATACTTTTACCTGTCACGAAACGCGTGGAGGAGTGGTGTTGCTGGTAACGCGTTGAGTGTCAGGTAAAAGTATTAGGTAAGCCTGAAACATCGAGTGGTATTCAAAAGGTTAAACAACGAACTAAACTTTAATTCTTTTTCAATTAATAATTTCATGAATCAAAAATTTAAATTTTTTGTCAAAAAATGTCAAAACACCAGTTACCGTGCAAAAGGATTATCACTTGTTAAGCCTCTCGTGTCATATGGGAAGGATTATCACTTCTTAATCCTCTCGTGTCATATGGGAATAATGTACAGTGAGTTGTATAACCCTCCTAAGTTCATTTATGCATTCCGACAGGACTCCCATCACAATCATCCTTGGTTTCCTTGGGTTCATGTGTATTAGACATGGACATATCCATTGATTTTCTTACTTGATTTTTTGTGTGGGCTTTACAACACATTTGAGAACCTTACGATTTCCACCCATGTTTGAAGCCAATGACGCTTCACAACATACGCCAATTTTACCGGACCACAGAATCCTGCAAGTTAGGCTAGGTCAGGTCCGCTATCTCTGACGACGCACAATAAAAAAAGTACTATAAATAAATATAAATATTTTCGGAATGTGTTTATTCTAGGCTATTGTCCTCCATTGTTTACTCCCTAAATCACGATTTCTCAGGAACTAAAACTTTTAGCAAGATACTAACTTGAAAACATGATGAAGCATACCAGAGTCCACAACTCCTACAAAATTCACCAAATTCCTACCACTATTTCACAACAAATTAGGCAAAAAACTCGGAATAAAATACAATCGCTCTTTACAAATCGACAGTCGACGAAACATGTATTTATTATCAGTCTAGGAAAATAATCGAAAAATACACGCATTGCAAAAATTCCTACCCAAATGAACTTTTCAGGGATGATAGGGGACAGGTGGGTGATCATAAAACTGAAAATATCAAACATTCACCCCTCGGGCATTTTGCGCTATAGGGGTTGAAAGTGCGCCATTGGCGATTACTTGGTACCTAGTGATTTTACAAAAAAATGTTTCAAATAAAAGATGCGCAAGATTATTTGATCTACAATATTTATGTAAAGTACTTTTTTGATTAAGGGCCGTCTGTGCTCATAAGGGCCGTTTGAAATTTTATAATGAAAAGGAAAAATTTTAACCAACGTGAAAAAAATTTCTACAAGACATACAACAGTTTTGCTTTATGAAGTTTTTACTCACCCCCTGCCGTTTTTCGATAGGGGTAGTTTAAAGTTTTTTTATTTTTTCCTATGTTATTGTTCTTCTCCAGGGTAAGGATGGCAGGGGCTTTTAATTTTGCCATCCCTTCTCGTTTGGGTTTTGTCGTCGTATTGTACAGGTGTTTGCATAGTGACCCTGTTTTCCACAAACAAAGCAACCAGGATTGTTTTTGTTGTTTCGTGGCGCATACGATTTGTTCCTTTGAGCCTGATGGCTTCTGCATACTATTGCAGTATGTCCTGTTTTCCCACAGTTGTAACAAACGGGGGCAATTTTGGGGTTGGAGTTATGATTTCTCATCTTTTGACTCCTAAAGTTTGTTTTTTATTTAAAAATAATTCCCCAAATCAAACATTTAGTAACTATGTTGGCAACACAAGCCTGTTCTACATAAAAAATTTGAAAGCATTGACAATTTTACATTGTATTGCCAACATATTGTCATTTTGACTTTTATCTTAAAAAAAAAACACACTTTACATACAGCTGCGAAATGTCCTGTTTTGCCACAATTATAACACGTTTGGCTAGATATTGGTACTCTTGTGCTTCTGTGTTCTCTTTGCATTCTGATCCTGCAGGTGGCCATTATTTCATGTCCTCTTTTTCCACAATAATGACATATCTTTAGTTCTGTGTCTGGGATTGTATATCTTTCCTATAGCTGGCAATTTGGGTATCTTGCGTTGCATCTTTCTTCGTAGCTTTGTCTATTGTGTCTGCTATTTCTTTTAATTGTATAAGTGATGTTGGTGGCTTATTCGGCGGGTTTGTTAACCAGTAGTAATTGTAATGATTTGCCTCCGTCAATTCTTCGCTAAAAATCCTTACAAATTCTTGTATATCAAATGTATTTGTGTAATTGTGGTATAATACTTGGAAATTGTACAAGTATTCCTTGACTGACTCATCTTGACCTTGCTTTCTGTTTTCGACATTTTTCTTGAGTGCCCTTCGGCAATCTGTATCCTCAAATTCCTCTGAAAAATCTTTGACAATGTCTTTCCAGCTGTTGTTTTGGTGATCGCGCTTATATTCCTCAAACCACAGGTTTGCGGCTCCGTCTAAATACGTTTCAAAATAAACAATTTTCAGCTTTTCGTCCCACCCATTTGCTATTGCTGATCTGTCATATGTTCTTAGGAACTCGATCGCGATGGTTTTACATGGGTGGGAGGTTTGAGGGCTGATAAACTGAGGCAACTTTGCCTGTTTCTCCGCTGTCATAGCGTGTTATTGTGGTGTTGACATTATCTCCGGTTGTTCTACTTTCTCTTTTGATGGTTGCCTGGGTTTTGGTGCATTTTGAAGGGTAAGGTCTGGTGGGCTACCAAAAACACTGTCTTCTTCGTAGCCTGTTTGATTATTTGCTTGGTTTTCTATCTTGCTGTTAATCTGCTCTAAGCTGATACTGGGCGACTCTGGTGGTGATCTTTAACAGTGACAGTGTTGCCAACAGTATTTTTTCAATTCCGTTAACTTTGCTGTTGGTTTCCGTCAAAAATCCGTTAAACCATTTTTTTTTTCCGTCAACAAAATCCGTTAGAATAAAAAATGCGAAATGTGCTAATAGCCGGAGAGCCAGCGCCGAAAAAATTCTCTGAATTTACTAAAGCCAGTTTTTGGTCAGTTGATTACAGTATTTACGTACATAAACATACCTCGGTCAGTCAAGCGAAACTTGGGACAAGGACCTAGGGTGTCTGGTTAAAGTTGTCGAGATAGCTAGGTAATGCAACGAATTTACTGAGGCTGAAAATCGCTATACATGTTATATATAACACATAAATAACATTGATGTTTGTCAGTCAGTTGAATAGCGGAACTGGGCCGGTCATTCAGCCCCATTGAGGTAGTTCAGCCCCAATTTATGTAAAAAAAAAATAGGTCTATTTTTTTTTTAGAGTGACAGCTTGACAGTGACAATTCAAAATTGTAGGTTGAAGTATAAATTAATAGGTTTGTTCAGTAATATTAATATTTTTTGCAGATTTTTACATTTATTGGGGTTGACTGACCAGCACGGTCCCGCTATTCAACTGACTGACTAACACTACTGTTATTTATATGTTATATATAATATGTATAACGATTTTCAGCTTTAGTAAATTCGTTGCATTACCCAAGTTATCTCGACACCTTTAACAAGACACCCTGGGTCCTTGTCCCAAGTTTCGCTTGACTGACCGCGGTATGTTTATGTACATAAATACTGTAATCTACTGTCCAAAAACTAGCTTTAGTAAATTCAGAGAATTTTTTCGGCGCTGGCTCTTAGACTATAAACAAACAAAATGTATTATATATTTATGTTTTGTTGAGAAGATTCGGGCCCGGGGAAGTCCCGGTTCGGTCGCGCGGTAGTCAGTAGTGCCAACCAATAACCAAATCATGCGGAGCCAACGACATTGACGACAGTGCTATTTGACTTTAGACGTTTTCAGAAACCAGCTGTTTGTCATTCATCTTTTTTCAATGAACACCATTGAAAAAAGACAGACAACATCAGCTGGTGATCTGATCAGGCTAGTCGGATCATCGTTTCCAGCAAGGCTTGTTTAGAGACCCAAAAACCCTTTTCACGTGGCTCCGGTTTAACAAACCGCAACATACCGCTCAAATTCGAGTGGTAGGTATCCATCACGTCACTTTGTAACCGGGTTAGAAAACGGTATGTCATTTCTCTAACCGTTTTGTAACCCGGTTAGTTTCACCGGAGCCACGTGAAAAGAACTTATATAGCTTGAATCGCTAAACAACCAGTTCATTACATTTACAGAACATAATTTAGAATTTTCGAACGGAAATTTAAACCGAATTTTCGCGACGAACGTAGTTCATCCCAGAACGAACCTAGTTCGTCTGTTGACGTCATGAGTTTGGACGCTGTCTAGTAGCTTTGTCCATGCTTTCGACGAACTACGTTCAATATGACGTCATGAGTTTCTCGCGAAAGCGTTTGTGTTCATGAAATCATGGAAGTAGTTCATCGCGAAAATTCCGTTTCCGTTAAAAAATCCGTCACCCGTTGAAACTGTTTTTTTTCCGCTTCCCTTCACCAAAATCCGTTAGATATGACGGAAAATCCGCTAAGTTGGCAACGCTGAACAGTGATCTTCTCGGCAGAAAGAGCGCGTTTTCTGATTCTGTGCTCCTATAGGGTGGTCTTAATAATTCTATTGGTGTCGTTGCTGCTGCGTTTTTTGGCCTCAAATTGTATTTGATTTTGTCTGCAGTGTTGCCGGACCAAGAATTCTCATTACCCTTTCCAATATCATAAAATACCCAATTTTACCCGGACACTGAAAACAAAATCCCCCAATCATTAATTAATGGCCGTTTCCACCAAGAATGTAACAAACTATTGAGGTTAAACATTGCCTCCACATAGATGTGTGTTATTTCTACTTGTTTCAGAGTTTAATTTGATGAATTTTAATTTATTTCAATTTCCTTTAATGTTGATGGTAGTTAAAACCGAGTTACTTGGGATATTTATCTACCAATAAAATACCTGTGCATCAGGTACACTACAAAACTGACCCCAAGAATCTGTGCAAATGAATGTCAAAAACATAAATTACATGAACCACAGCAACGCGAAAAATAAAAAAAATTATCAAAAAACTTTTTCAAACTGATAAAAACACTTCAGAAATTCACAGGAAATACACAGTCTCTTATTCTTATGGACCTCTGCGTGTTTATTCTTATAAAATTTCACCAATGGATCCACCATTTTATGTCCGTCTTTGTCATTTCCCATTCACTAAACAATGATAGCTAGTTTGTTATGCCGCAACGCCATCTTGAACGTCCAACATCAAATTTCAATGTAGAAAATATTAGTTGAAATTTTTGAAAAAAAAAAAAAAAAAAAAGAATAGGGCTGTACCTAATTCCGGATTCCCCGGTTTCACCCACATCAATATTTTACCCGAACACTAGTCGAAAATACCCGGTTTTTGGGAAATTACCCAGTCAACGGCAATGCTGTTTGTCTGGCATCTATTCTTGCCACGATGGCGGCGGTCACCAGTTTTTAAATCTACGAGTTTATTTTTTGTTTACCTTCGCCACGCTGTCGTGAATTTCTCTTGTAGACGTACCGCCTGGTGACGTGTTTGGTTGTTGGCTTTTTTCAAAGGCTTCTTGGGCGTCGGTTTCGAGACGGCGCCTCCACCAAATTTGTCACAACTGCCCACTTTACGGGGTGACATGGGGGGGTTTGTAGCTTTGGGGGTTGATGGAGAGAAACTCGCTCAGGTTATATAAAATATAGATATATATTTTCCCAAATATGCCCTTTCATGCGAGCTAATCCTATAAGATGCATGACCTTTCGAACACTGGAATCCTTATAGGGAGCCACACGTCAACGCTGCTTGGGGGACTGTAGAGGGAGAAAATAGTTCATCGACATGCGAACAAAAATATGGTGTTCCTCAAGGATCGGTTCTGGGGCCGCTGCTCTTTCTGATCTATATTAATGATCTGGAATGTAGCGACCCAAGCGCCGATCTGATATTATTTGCGGATGACACCACAGTTATTAGGAGGGCAAGAAAAATGGATGAATTGAAGGGCAAGTTGGGGGAGACGCAGGAGAGGGTCACAGATTGGTTTGTGGCCAACCAGCTCAGTCTAAACGCATCAAAAAGCCAGGAGCTGTTCTTGTCGACGCGCGATATTGACTTGCCGGAAAACCGGCCGGTCACTTTCTTGGGGATAGGGATAGACTTGGGGCTCATGTGGAGCTCACAGGTGGACTCTGTTTGTGGGAGGCTGGCGTCGGGGGTGTATGCACTTAGAACTTTGGTGCAGAACGTCTCTGACGTGGTGGCGCGGTTGGTCTTCTTTGCGTGCATCCAGTCCAGGATTTCGTATGGAATCCTGGCATGGGGGCATGCAACTGACTCGCGTCGTGTGTTTGCATTGCAGAGGAGAGACGTTCGAGTTTTGGCTAAAATTGACTATAGAGCGGAATGCAGAGAACACTTTATCAGGAACAAAATATTGACAGTCCCATCGTTATATATTGTTCAATGTCTCCTACATGTCAGAAACAACATATCTGACTATGTGACACACGAACATGTTCACTATCATCACACCAGAAACCGAGACAATATTTACACACCCTTTCACAGAATAAAAACTGGAGTGTCCTACTATGGCCCTAAGTTTTACAATTTACTGCCACCTTCGGTGAGAATGCTACCTACGAAAATATTCAAAACTACTGTAGAAAACTATATTTTAAACAAATGTTTTTTCTCCACGGATGAATTTGGGAACAATAATTTTAACGATATGATTGTAACATTGTGATCCATAATGTATTCATTTATACTCAGCATATTATAATTCTCAATAATTCTACTATGCTACACTAAGCTGACTTGTGTAAACTTTGTTTGTAAGTAAATGCACCAATAAAATTATTATTATTATTATTATTATTATTATTATTAGTTATCGTCACTCTTATGCCTTGTCCAGAGGGGATTTCCCAATAAGAGGTAATTGCACTGGACAACGATAAGGCTGAAGATTCCCAGAGGGGCTTTCCCAACGAGAGGTACTTGCACTGGGGAGACTTGAAAATTGCTCACAAGAATTATAATAAATAAATAAATAAATTCTTTATTTACGGACATGCCATTTTTACAAAGGTAGACTTAAAGTGTAGGTACACGCAATAATAAATATTTGGAATAACAAGTAGGCAACAGACAAGTTAGTATAAAAAAACAATATTACATAAGCCTAAACAAATATTTTGTAGTAGGTATCAAAACATAAACAACATAATACGCTTAAAATTGAATACAAATAGAAAAAACGATCATTTTAGGATCGACTTTAAAATTCTTTTGAATCTATCCAAACTTATGTTAAAAACATCCAAATCAGTCTTCAAAATAATATCATTCAGAGAACGACAGCTTCTAAGTAAAGGTGAATGGTAACCATAATTGGTTCTACGAAAATCAAGGTTAAACAATGTGTTTCCTCTTAAATTGCTAGATGGTACATGTAAGCCAATTCTAGCAAGTAAGTCTGGAGAATCAATAGAATTATTAACAATCTTAAACAAAGTACACATATCAAAAAACTGTCGCCTCTGGTTCAGATTTTCAAGATTTAGGACAGACATTAACTCATTATAATTTATAGATTCACTTGGGATGCCCAATCGATATGCAATGGATCTTAAAAACTTTTTTTGGATTCGTTCCAAGTGGGAGATGTGCACAGCATAATAAGGGGACCAGACAGGGCAAGCATATTCTACAACTGATCTAACAATTGCACAATAAATGTTTCTTAGGGTGTAGATATTAGTAAATTCTTTTAGTGACCTGAACATAAAGCCTAGTAATTTCATTGCTTTATTAGCAGTTATTTCAATGTGCTCTGTGAAGCTTACATTAGTGTTGAAATAGACTCCCAAGTCTCTAATAGTTTCAACCCTGTTAATCTCCAAATCATTAAGAACGTAATTATGTAAGTAAGGTGTTTTTTTCCGAGAAAAAGTAATAACCTTACACTTCTCAACATTTAAGGGGAGTTTGTTTCTTTGACACCAAGTCCGAAACATATCCAAGTCCACTTGCAATAATTGAGCATCCCTGACATCCCGAACAACCATAAAACACTTCAAGTCATCAGCCAAGAGCAAAAAATCGGAATTTCTGAAGACACCTGACAGATCATTAATAAATATACTAAACAGCAAAGGAGACAGGTGTCCTCCCTGAGGCACCCCCGAGGTCACCGAAAATACTGAAGAGATGTAATTCTCAATTTTTACAGCCTGTTTTCTACCTGTGAGAAGACTTCCAATCAAGCTCAATAGACCTCCATGCAGCCCCGCATCGGCCACCTTCTCCAATAGTATCTTATGGTCAACCCTGTCAAAGGCCTTGGAGAAGTCAGTGTAGACCGAGTCAATCTGACACTTATTCTCCAAGCCCTCCAACAGAGCCTCCTCATAGACCAGAAGATTAGTCAATGTAGATCTACCCTTAATAAAGCCATGCTGTTCCGGTACAATAACATGTTTCAAAATTGGTGTAAGAAAATCCGTTATTATAGACTCAAATACCTTAGAAAAAATAGACATTCTGGATATGGCCCTATAGTTTTTAATATTATTTCTTTCTCCACTTTTAAACACAGGAGTTATATAGCTTAATTTCCACATATCAGGAAACCGTCCCAACTCTAAAGCCTTATTGATTGACTGGCAACGTCGCCTGGTACTGTTAACGTTGTTTATGATTTACTTATCCTTTAAATTCATGTTTTGAAGCTATATTTTTGTGGTTTATTTACCCCAAAGAGTCTCAAGAATATAAGAAGACCCCTAAGCTTGCTGGTGAGTCCAGATAACATCGTTTAATATAAAATTTAACTGTGCGGATTGAAATATCCTCCAAACGAGCGTATTGCAAGTGGACTTTGTACCTCAAAAACACCGGCAGATTATCAAATTCCTCACGAAATCCTTCGCGCTGCTGCCGGTACTTGTTGAAAACAGTACCTAGATTATTTTGGCTAGCCATGGGCGGCAGCAAGGAGTGTAAAGCCTGCAGCAAAAGTATGGGGAAAAAACTTAAATTGAACTGTGGTGGATGCAACGGGTACTTCCATCTCGACTGTGGGAAGGTTTCTGAAGTTGACGCTAGGCTCATGCATCAGGAAAAACGACCATGGAATTGCGATGAATGTACGAAAGATCGTGTTGCTAGGCGTTCGACCATATTCAATATTTCTTCGTCGGAGTCTCAGTCTCAAGGCATTGGCGAGCTGAAATCGATGATAAGGGAATTGCAGACTGATGTGAGGGACATGCGCAATGCCATGGACTTCCTCAATGAAAAATATGAGGATGAGAAAAAGAGGTCGAAAATCATGTCTGATATGGTCGGTGAAATTTCCAAAGAAAATCAAACGTTGAAGGATAAAGTTGAGAAGTTGGAAGCTGCTTTAATTGTGCAAGAAAATGAGAAAATTAAAAACAACATTTGTATTGATGGATTGGCAAAGGATGGCGAAAGGGCCGACGGGGAAAAACTGAAAAAACTGTTCACTTATTTGAATACACCGGTGCCTGATAATGCAATAGAAAATATGAAACAAGTTCAGACCAAAAACGGACCCAAGATAATCATTACCTTGTCTACTCTAGACCTCAAGGAACGTATCTTAAAGGCTCGCTCACAAATAGGGAAAATCACCATTAGGAAGACTGGTTTGGGAGAAGAAAACTCGGCTATATATATTTCTGAAGAATTGACCAAGGAGGTTTACTCCCTATTCAAGTCCGCTAAAGGTTTGAAGGACAAAGGATTTAAATATGTTTGGCACAAAAATGGTAGAGTTTTCGCGCGTAAACAGGACGGTGAAATTGCAATATTGATTAAAAATTCTAACACTTTAAGTCAAATGCTACTGTAATCTAGCTTTGCGTTTTTGCATTTATTTTATTTTATTTTTATTTATTTTTAGGTTTTTAGGTAGTTTATTTTTTCTCTATTATCAGGATGCCTGTTCTAGATAAAAACAATTTGAGGGTTGCACATGTAAATGTGCGCTCCTTATTACCTAGTATAAATGAGATAAGAAATGTAATGATCAGTTTACGGTTGGATATTTTGGGGGTCACTGAGACTTGGCTCTCGCAGGTGCTGCCGGACTCTGAGGTACGCATCGACGGATTCAATTTTTACAGAGTGGACCGAGAAAATCGAGGCGGTGGCGTCGGAATTTACATTAGAAGTGACTTGAAGGTAAAATTGTTCGATTTTGGGGAACGTAGCGACTCACTCGAGCAGATTTGGGTAACTTGCAAAATTAATAAAATTGATTTTGGGTTGGGAGTTTTATACAGGCCTCCGCGTCGTAACACTCTTGAAACAATTAATTGTTTGGAAAGTTCCATGGCAAAACTAATACCCTTAGTTGATGAAATTTTAATAATGGGCGATTTAAATATTAATTTATTGTGTCAGAATAATAATACAAACCTACTTGATAATTTTCTTTCTGCTTATAGCTTCACTCAGGTTGTGGCACGTCCGACTCGTACAGTAAGTACTACGCATAGCTTGATAGACATCATCGCGATATCTAATAAGAATTTAATTATAGGCGATGTGGTGCATTATGATATGCACGATATAACGGATCATCAACTAGTTTATTGTACACTAAATTGTAAATTGCCTGAAAGGCCTGAAAAAATAGTGAAATATCGGAACTTCCAATATTTCAATCGTGTGCATTTTGAAACTGATTTAAAAAATAAGAAGTGGGCTTCAATATTTGATGTTCCTACAGTCTGTGAAAAAGTCAGCTTACTGAACAATATAGTTTTGTCGCTTTTTGATGTGCACGCTCCCCTTACGAGTGCTCGCGTTACGCGACCAAAATCGCCCTGGTTCACTGACACTTTAAAAATTATGAAAAAATATCGTAATAAACTATTAACCAAATATAAAAAATCTGGTTCTATTGCGGACTGGACAGCATATAAAGAAATGCGGAATTTATTCACTCAGGCGATTCGGAATGAAAAAAAGGCTTATATCGAGAACGTGGTTCGGACTAAGCAACCAAAATACATTTGGAAAACTATTGCTGAAATGAATATATATCACAAGTCAAAAAATAATTATAAAATACCTAGCACATTAAGAAATCCACATAACATAAACAATTTTTTCATTGAGTCGGTGGAAAGTGTGGCGCCCCCTGTAGAAGAGGATACAATACTTTTTTATAAAAATAATCGCATATCTGGAAATACATTTTCGTTGCAACAGATCAAGGACGCCGACACGGAGGAAGCACTAAGACATGTAAAATCGAACGCTGTAGGACCCGATGGGCTTTCACTAGAAATGATTAAATTATGCTGCCCTGTAATTATCCCGTTTCTAACACATATTTTTAATTACTGTATAGTTAATTCTGTTTTTCCCGAACAATGGAAGACTGCTATTGTCTTGCCCCTACCAAAGATAGCTAACATAAGCGCAATATCTGAGTTGAGACCCATCAGCTTACTGTCGGTAGTCTCTAAGGTGTTTGAAAAAATAATCAATACCCAAATAGTTAACTTTTTACTATCTAATGATCTATTTCCCGACTCCCAATCAGGCTTTCGCAAGGGTTACGGTACGGCATCTGTATTACTCAAAGTTCTTGATGATATCATCACAGCTGCAGATCAAGGAGAGACTTCCGCCTTGGTTTTACTAGATTACAGTAAAGCGTTTGACACTTTAAACCATCGGCTGATATGTGCGAAGCTTCAATATTACGGATTTTCCGACCAAACGGTAGCCTTCTTTCGAGAATATCTTTCTGATCGAGCCCAGCGCGTAAATGTCGACGGCGAAATGTCCGATTCCAGAACCATCAGTATAGGAGTGCCACAGGGTTCAATCTTGGGACCCCTATTATTTCTAATATATACATTTGATATGGAAAAACGAGTAGCGGAATGTAACATGCAGCGGTACGCGGATGACACTCAGTTACGCATGACCTTCACCCCCAATGAAACGGCTGTGGCCACTCAAAGAATAAATTCGTGCTTAGGTGAAATCTTTCATTACTCCACTCAAAATGGCTTGAAAATTAACCCCTCTAAGTCTGCAGTTATGTTTTTCGGACCCAACAGAAACTGGGTAAGCGAAAACGTTAAGCTCACTATGTCGGATGTGGATATCCCCGTGGTGAATGAGTACAAAAATCTGGGTATTCTGTTTGACACAGCTCTGAGATTCAAAAACCAAGTCAGTAAAGTGGTTCAAAGGGCAATTATTTCTCTAAGAAACCTATATAAAAGTAAAAATATTTTGAGTACATCTTTGAAAAGGCAATTAAGTGAGTCTCTCGTTCTCTCACACTGTAATTATGCTGACGTTGTTTATGGCCCTTGTCTTGATCTTCAGTCTAAACGGAGATTGCAAAGAATTCAAAATTCGTGTATTCGCTTCATTTTTGACCTAAAACCAAGGGACCATGTGAGCCATAAATTGAAGGATTTAAAATGGCTTAATATGCAAGATCGATTGAAGCTCCATTTATCCTGTCACCTGCATAAAATACTTACAAGCGGAACTCCACAATATCTGCGTCAAAAACTTACTTTTAGATCTGCTACTCACAGCCGTGAAACTCGCCACAGAAGCCTACTAAACATACCGCGACACCGAACAGCGTTATTTGAAAGGTCATTTTCTTACGTGGCTCCCAAATTGTTCAACTCTGAATTGCGTAACGGATTTTTGAGCATTGCATGTGAAACCTTTAAAAAGAAATTTAAGGGCTATCTGTTAAATAAAAGCTGAGATTCATCGCATTGCCCTGATGTATTGGTTGCTTAATTGTTTTGTATCAAATGCATTGTACAATATTGTTAAATTATTGGAATACTTAACTCTTAGTTTTTTGTAGTTTGTAAATAGTATGTTTTGTAACTTGTAACGTGGCTATACCACAGAAACTTATGCATATTTTCTTTACCTACTATATTTGATTATTTAATACGACGTTGCACTTTGAGACATTTTTTGGAATAGGTATTTATTATTTAATGTATATTCTGTAAGTTTTGAACTTGTAACTTATTATGAATGCTTGGTTAAGCAAACAGCTATGCTGCCCTTCGCCAAGTTTAAAAATAAAGGCGCATTATTATTATTATTATTATTATTATTATTATTATTATTATTATTATTGAATATTTTACATAATATCTCTGAAAGAATACAACTACAATTCTTAACAAATAATACTGGGATGTCATCAGGACCACAACCCAATCCATTCTTCAATGAATGTATCTTGTTAAATATATCAAGAGGGGTAATTAGAACCGAACTGATACTGCAATTAGACAAACTAGATAAATTAGAGACAGGAATGTTTCGATCACTCTCAACACTCACCTCAGTATAAACCGAGGAAAAACTATCCTTAAAGAGATTGACAATTTCATGAGGTGTGCTACCTTCATGCTCATCAAGAAACATAGAACTGGGATATCCACGATTTTCATTTTTCGATCGTACATATCTCCAAAATCCATTTCTGTCCTGTGTCTCGGACTCGATTTTCTCAATGAAATTCCTATGGCTGATATGAGAATAAATTTTACATTCTTTCCTAATTTCTGAAAAAACTCCATAATCCTGAGCGGACATAGTATTTTTATAGTTTTGATGTGCCTTTTTTTTAGACAAAATCAAACATTTCAAATGACTATCCATCCATCCTGGAAATTTTGCTGTTTTTCTTTTTGAAATGGGTGTAAAGATCTCAATAGCATGATAAATTTGATTATAAAAAGTATCGACAGCAGAGTTTATATCATCCATATCAACAAAAGAGTCCCAATCCACACAAGACAGATAAACATTTAAATCCCTAAAATTACAATTCTTATAATCCAGAAAACAATAATCATACTCCAACTTATCAGAATTATTATTTGAAATTAATACATCAAAAACCAAAGCAGGATGAGGTGTGTCCAAATTCAAAAGTGGATCGGCTGATATTGAGGTACATACATCCTTATTACTACAAAATATCAAATCCAGAAAGTTCCCATAAATATTAGAAATATTATTCACTTGATATAAGCTATGGAAAGCCATGCAGTCAGCCAACTCTGTGGTTTGTTCAGATTGTTTACCAATAGCCCTAGTCCCATGCAAATCATTGATCCAGGACACATCCGGTCTATTAAAATCTCCACATAAATAGATTTCCAAGTTTTGACAACTACTACATATTTCCAACGCAGCTGTTACGGATGAGCAGTAACTTTCATAGGAGTCTATAGGAGAATCTGGGGGCAGATAAGCATTGCCCAACAAAATATGATGCTCTTTCAAAGAAACCAGTACAAAAATGTGCTCCACTGATTCAAATTGAGTAGATATCTGTCTACAATTAAGAGACTTCCTCACTGCAACCATGACACCCCCTTGTGACTTATGGACACTGGTTCTATCAGAACGATCACAGCGAAATATTAAGTAATTACTCATTCCCAATTCGCTCGACAAAATGTCTTTATTCAGGAAAGTCTCAGTAAATAACACAAAATCATAGTTTTCCGTGGAAATATTGCACATAAGGGTGGTTAGTTTTGTTCTCAACCCCCGCACATTTTGATAGTAGCCTGTTAGAGCTACCCTGTTGCCAGAATATGTGTCTCCTGAACAAAATTTGATGGTCGATCATTTCGAGGTGTTCTATCTTGCCTGTCATTCAATTGTGAATCCAGCTTCACTCCCTCATTTCTAAACTGCTGTGGTCTAAATTGAAATTCCTTAAAAACCACTCCACGAGGCCAAAAGTTACAATCATTGATAGTATCAAAGTAGTTTTTAGCAATACCAAGCTTAAAAGATTTCATCCTGTTTCTGACCACCAGCTTCTGAACAGAAAAATTGCTATCATCCACTTTAAGTTTATTTTGCACAAATTCATGCACCACATCTTCACTAACTTCTTCCGAGAAACGACCCACGTACAGCCAGGATCTATTGGAGAACGGAACAATTTTCAATGCCTCAATTGACTGACCAGTGCCAACCAGGGTCCCTGACCTCTGCTGAGTTGCAAGTATGGATTGATTCATAGCATCAGTCATTGTACTCATATTTAACATATTATTATGTCCTGGAAGAACCCCAAACTGTGAACTATTAGTATTAGCTGGTAATTGCTTAAGCCAGGGCTGAGAGTTTATCAATATGTTAGTGTTATTTCTACTAGGTGGGTTGCCATACAAAGTATTTTGATTATTTACTATTGACTGTGTGCTATGTCTGCTTTCAACCTCTCTCTGACCCAGAGTATGAGGAAAATCACGTGAAAAACAGTCTTCGCTATTGTTTTTATCATTAACCTCAATCATTACCTGATTTATAGCTCTCGACACTTGACTAGCTGTTACACGATTTGTGTCCTGATTGTGATTGATTGCAAATTGAATGTCTAAGCCATTTGGCATGGGGGGCTTTCTACATTGGACTGTTGCAATAGAATCTGTTGAAACACATTCCGATGCAGAATCAATACCCTGCTTTATCCCATTGGACTGTTGATTCATCAAACTTTCAACCAGGTCTTTCATGGAATCATCGATTTTTTGAGACACCATATTTAGTTTGTTATTTATGGTTAATTCAAAAGTTTTGAATACTTTAGATACTGCTTCATTGACTGCGGCACCAATACAGTTTTTGAACTGATCAAGGTTTAGACCTGAGACAATATCATCTCTGTTAGTAGCTTCGTTTGCTGTATAATGATCTAAGCAATCTCTGCACCACACCAATACCATCTTTCTCTGTGCTAGAGAGCATCTAATTTCTTGTGCGGAAATCCCACTACATAATTTACAAGAAACTTTATTGCACCTGTTACAATGATATCCAAACAACAGGCTTTTATCTTCTTTAAAATAACATGAAGCCTCACAAGTATCACAAGTAAGTTCTGTAAAATCTTTTTTCTGAGTACCCATAATTGTTTTTATTATTTGTTTTTGTTTTTGTTTTATTTCACATTATAAATATACACACACACAAGAACACTATGATCAGTTTGCTACTTTAAGATCTGAATGCCATAATATTTCTCAAACATCATATAAAAACTATGTGAAAAATTTAGAAAATCAACTGCATGATAGGCAATCTTTTTGGAGCTTTGTGAAATCAAAAAAAGGCGGCACAGAATATCCAAAATGCATGACTTTTGATAGATGTGAATCTGACGATGCCCAAGAAATCACGGAGATGTTTGGATCTCATTTCTCTTCTGTGTACTCAAATTTTGATGGTCCAGTAATCGATTTGCTTTTGGATTATGACAAATGTGTTAATTTAAGTTGTTTAGAGTTTTCCACTATTGATGTTTTTAATAAGATTGAAAAAATGAAGAAAAATTTGGGAATGGGTCCTGATGGGATTCCGGCATCTGTGATACAAAATTGTAAATATGTTTTATCGGTCATTTTATGTAAGATTTTTAATTTGTACCTAAGTACAGGAGTTTTTCCAGATTTTTGGAAAAAATCCTTTGTTCCACCTATTTTTAAGGATGGTGACAGAGCTGATGTCAAAAACTACAGAGCTATTAGTAGGATCTCTTTAATTGCTAAACTATTTGAATCACTGGTTGCTGATAGTTTGTCTCCTCATCTCAATAGGATCATAATTAATGAACAGCACGGTTTTAGGAAGGGGAGATCCACTGTAACTAATCTCTTGACCTATGAGCAGGCTCTGTTGGGTGCCTTTGAGAATAAGTATCAGGTGGATGCTATCTATACTGACTTCTCGAAGGCATTTGACAGAGTGGATCACAGAATTTTGTTATCCAAGCTAAATGCTGTGGGACTTTCTGGCTCTCTTTTTAGGTGGTTCGAAAGCAACCTGAAAGACCGAAGACAGGCCGTTAAAATGAAAAATTTTACATCATCTGAAATTGTAGTGACATCAGGGGTACCTCAAGGGGGGCATTTGTCAACCATACTTTTTAATTTGTTTGTGAATGATGTTGAGTTGATTTTCAGGGACTGTGATTTTAGTGTGTTTGCTGATGACTTTAAGATATATAAGATTGTGATAGATGAGCTGGACTGTCAATCTTTGCAAGAGCAACTTAACTTGTTTACCACATGGTGTTCAGTAAATAATCTTCAACTAAATGTCAAAAAATGTAACGTTATCACATTTAGCAGAATCAAAAACCCAATCACTTTTAATTACTCAATTAATAATTTAGAGTTGGAAAGAAAAACCTTAGTTAAAGACCTCGGCGTATGGATAGAGAGTGATCTATCATTTAACACTCATATTGAAAAAACCACAAACAAAGCAATGAGGATGCTCGGGTTTCTCTTTCGAACTCTGAGAGAAATTGATAATATTTTTACTTTAAAGAAAGTCTTCTGTGCCTTAGTACGTTCACTGTTGGAGTATGCTAGTTCCGTTTGGCAGCCTTATTATAGTGTACACAGGCAGAGTTTGGAAAGGGTGCAGAGAAATTTTTTTAGGAGGGTTGGGCTTAAGATGCGTATTCCTTATGAAGATATTAACTGTGATGACTTAATGAAGCTTTTAAATCTTACTCCTCTTGAGAATAGAAGACAATTATTTGATGCCTGTACCCTTTTTAAGATTTAGCATGGCATAATAGATACCCCAGATCTTCTTGCAGAGATTGACTTTCATATTCCCCCGTCGGAAAGAGTTGTTTAGCCTTCCTTTTCATAGGACCAATTATGGCATTAATATGCCCATAGATAGGATGTGTAGGATTGCAAACTTAGTGTTACAAAAAAATGAAGACATTGATATTTTTGACTGTGATTATAAGACTTTCTGTAGGCAATCTAAGGATATTTTATTTTAGTATTAAGTGTTTTTTGTATTTTTCACTTTTAAGTTTTGAATTTTATTTATATATTTTTTTTTTAATTTTAATATTTATGGATTGGTCAGTTCGCCATCTTGCTCCTGTCGTTTTTGTTATGTGTGTATTATATATGTATCGAGAAGCCGAAAATGTTCTATTTTAAAATTTTAAGTTTTTTTATAATCTGTAAATGCTACATGCGTTAATAAAGATTTTGATTTTTTTATTTTTTTTTTATTTTGACTTAATTCCAGAGGGGCTTTCCCAACGAGAGGTACTTGCACTGGTTCAAGTCTGCCTTTGCAATTTATATCCGTTTATTGCTGAATTGCAATAAACATCGGTCCTCCTTTCCTAAGCAACTAGTCGTCAATATCTCAATTAATATTTTTAGAAATTCGAATGCATATTTATAATTTCTTAATCAGAATTACATGCTCTTTAAGATATTGAGCCTCAAATTTGAAACTTTGTCTTAAATTTTGTTACAGAATAATCCATTGTTTATTTTTTCCAGAATCCAGTAATAGACCTCGCAAACCGCCCCTAGAAGTAGCAATGGCCCACGCCAACGAACTATCCCGTCTAATGTCCCACAACGGTTTGGGATCTTGCGCGTTTGCAGCAGTCTCGGACGTTCTGGATCAAGAACAGTGACCCGCGGGCTGAGCCCTTCCGAGGTCGGTAAAAGAATCACTTTTACTCGACTCAGTGCCTGCCCTTATCACATTGGGACGAAAAAAAAATCGATTCGTTGACTGCCATCGAAAGGACCTCAATTATTTATCAAATCAAAACTGGAATAATGGTCCGTTTTTACTGAGTAATTGTTAAGTGCACACACACACACACCTGCTAGATTTTGTTTTGAATCGATTATATAGAAATTTGCCAAGTTTTATATTGAAAGAGGTAGATATAGTACTTGCACCTAAACTGTAATTGTGTTTTATTAAGTAAAACACATGAGTTTGTAAAGTAATATAAGAGTTTGGTATGTTAGAGATAGAAATTACTTTTTCATATAATCCAAAATAATAATGTATGGTGTTTATTTTTTTTTCTATTAATAAATTTTATAATATTTAAGTACTAATAATAATTATTATTTTTAGGATTTTTTTTTTATAATTTGGGTGCGTAAAATTTAAGGGATTTGATTGTTTAGGTGCGAGTACAAATTATTAGGATTGATGTTGTATTTTCTGGGTGTCAACAATGTGATATGAAAATAGTTTTTTTTTGAGAGTGAATCAGTTTCAATTTTAATAGTTATTGTACAGTGTGATCGATAAAGTTCGCCTCTGGCATGAAATTTTTTTTTTTGCTCGAACTTTTTTGGTCAAATTGTACCTATAATACACAATATTTTTTATTTTACGTTTGTAAATACAATACAAGCAAAATGGTTAATATTATTAATACAAGAACAGTTTTTTTTTTTTAGATCTCCTAAGTTATTATTTTATGTGTTTGGGCGTTTAAATTTGAATTAATATCGCAAGATGATTATCGTATAAGGTGTTTTTCTTTTTACTCTATAGAACTATACCATTTTTAGTGATAAAAGAAAATGTAAATAAATTATTGAATATGTTATAATTTATCAATAAATAAAGAAAAAATATATAAATGTTTGGGTTTTATTTTAAATTGTACCTAACAATTATTGATTAAGAAGAGAGTAGTTTTAATACTTATCCTTGACAAGAAATTAACGTAATAAGAATATTTTTGAGACAAGACCCAAGCAGCAATTTAACGTTGCGGCGACGTGTTTGAAATAGTTGCGCAACCAAACAGAAGTTGCGTAAACGACCATGTTACAACGTTGTCACAACCTTGTTTTGCACCAATTTGGTCAATCATTTCCGGGTTTTTGAAACGTTTTAGTTTCAACTGTAGGTAGCAGTTGGTCGTTTCCTAAACGTTGCTAAATTTAAATGGTAAATTTTTCAACCAAATATTCACTGATGGTCAAAATGGACACTTTAAACTTACTACTGTATCTTAATGTGTTATTCTTATGCCTCAAATACTTTATTTATATTGCCGAAAAAAGACGATATACAAACAGAAATCAGCAACGCATATCACTTTACTGATAAATGTACTATGGATTTATGCCAAAAAACACGCGCGCCTCCAATCCGTTGTAGATTTCTCGAAACTCAAAAATAAAAATAAAAATTGAAAAAAAAAATAGATAACTAATATTTGAAGTTGATACCGCTTCAGCGAGCTAAACGGGGGCATATGATTGGTTCCTAGAAAACTAAAAAAGCTATACAATCCTTTATTAACATCTGTTAATGCACCAAATGTCAATGGCCGGGACCATGTTTCCAAACAGAATACACTTTCAACATGGCGTAGGAGTATAATAGGCGTCAACGCTACTTTAGATATCAGATAACTAAAAAATATACTAACTTTTAACGTTAGTCTGCCAGAAAACTAACTTTTTCCCGAGGCGAGACTGGAATTGCTTATCGGACCAAAAACTAAACTGAGTTTAACTTACGAACACTCCAAAATACACAATTTTCAATCGCGCCTACGTGCCTCTCCGTGCAGTTCAGTTGCCGTATTATTATTATTTCTTTCTCTAGTCTAGTCTACATTGATTTCTTCTTCATTATTGAGTTATTTCCTTGGTTGGAACGAGTTATTTATCCTGCATCAACTATTCGTTCTCTGGAAAATTAGTTGCTTCCCCTACTAATATTACTTCTTCATTCAGATGCGCCCTCGGGTTGGCATTTGTTCCTGAAGAATTTAAACATAAGTTCTCGGATCTGTCTGCCTTCATGTAGGCTTGTGCTCCTGAATTTTCTTCATGACATAATTTTTTTTTGTCAATATGAGGCAGTTTATCTGAAGGCTCAAGGCTTGTTTAATTTTTAATTTGATGGTCTGATGGTCGAACGACTTTTTTATTTTGAGGTTAGTTGAAAAGATGACTCCGCGGAAACGTTTTCAGTTTAACTGAAAAACATTCCTACTGCTTAGTTAAATCTCACAAGGTCGGATCTCCGTCGAGAAAACGTTTAACATAACTTAAGTTGTTACCTGAACGTTGTCAGAACGTTATTCCCATTCCCAAAATATTAACTTATTGTAGTCGGTTGCGTAAACGTAGTCACAACGTCGTAGTTTAACTAGAGTCCTGCGCAACACTCAGACGACGTTGTCCAGTGGTTTAGAGAGCGTCGTTTCTTAAATGCCTAAACTCTACACTAAGTACAACGTTAATTTTGGTGTATTATGTGGTTATCGTCGTCAAAATGCTACTTGGGGAGTTTTTAGGTAAAATATATATGAAATTTCTTAGAAAGTTTGATTGAAAAAAAAAATATTCCTGATGTTCTCAGGTGAAAATCGACCTCCTGGAAAAATATATTTTTGCAATCTCAGTGGAAAATTGATGTGGAAAAGAGCAGCTTTGATATTTTCTAAAAAAATTCAAATATTTGAGGATATTTAGCTCTAATACTGAATATTTCTGGCAATTTCAAAGAAAAAAAATTGATATGAAAAAGAGTATTTTCGATATTTTCTAGAGACACCTAATTCAAGATTACATTATGCTCAGATATTCATTATTTTCTTATTCCAGAGGCTCTTGAAATTTTTTTATATTTCCATTTTGAAGTCCTAATTTTCCATGTAGTGTTTTCATTCAAAATTAAAAGAAAAATACATAAATTTTAAAATAGACAGAATAATCCAGACAGTACAGAAAAATCTTAAAGACCAATATTTGAAGTCTTCTGAATCTTGAAGGCTCTAGAATCATTTAAGTCTTCAATCTTTTAGTTAAGCCCTAATTCATGAACAATGTCAGAGCCATCAATATCTTCGCAGTTTTTAAATACTTAGTTTTCAAAAAGTTTAAAATAACTTAGAAATTTGTAATTTTGTCATGTCTTTAGAATCTTTAAAAGTTTAGTCTAAAGTGTTAATCAGTAGAGTCTTATCTCAATGACTTCAGATTTTTCAATTTGGCTTTAAACTAGATTTTTTAAGTCTTCATTGTTGCGTCTCTAGGTTTTTTTCGAGTTTTGAACTTTGTCACTTTCAAAGTCTTCGAGCCCTAATCAAAAGCCTTAAGATTTTTTAAAGTCTTCAGAATTTTTCAAGTGACAAACCTTGAAAATATCATCAAGGTCTTCAAGGCTGTTAGTCTTCCTTGGTGTCTTTAGAGTTTCTAGTCTAATTTATTACTCTTCCCTAGAGGCTCTGAGATTTCTTTATTCCTTTATTCCAGGCTCTTGAATTTTATTTATTCAGAGAAATTCAGAAGAAAAGATAAATTCAAGAGCCGCGGAGATACTTAAATTGAGAAGTAAAGAAAGGAAAGTTGAGAAAAATTGAAAAACATATTGATGGGTAAGACAAAACACAACCATTTTTCTCTGTTCTAGACTCTTGAATTTTCTTTATTTATATAAATTCCAACGGAAACAAAGACATACACAAAATTAATTTTGAAAGATTAGTATTACAAAAGCCAGGAGTAAAAATTGAAAAACAAGTCAAAAACCTAAAATTCTAAAATACAGGAAAAATAATGGGAATACAAAAGTCAAAAGAAAGTTAGGAATTTAGAATAAAGAAACAGGGAAAAATCAAGAGATTTTTGAACCATTTCTTCGCAACGGATTTTGCTAAAATTTTGTATACACTTCAAGTTCAGGTGGTAATACATCTTAGACCAAAAATGACAGGTGTCAACTGTCAAATGTGACAGGTGCAGATTTTTGAACCTTTCATCGCAACGGATTTTGCTGAAATTTTACATACACTTTAAGTTCGGGTGGTAATACATTTTAGAATACTAATGACAAATGTCAACTGTCAAATTGCGACAGGTGCAGATTTTTGAACCATTTCTTCGCAACGGATTTAGCTGAAATTTTGCATACACTTTAGGTTCGGGTGATAATACATTTTAGACCAATAATGATAGGTGTAAACTGTCAAATATGACAGGTGCAGATTTTTGAACCATTTTTTCGCAACGGATTTTGTTGAAACTTTACATAGACTTTAAGTTCGAGTGATTACAAATTTTAGACCACTAATGACAGGTGTCAACTGTCAAATGTGACAGGTGCAGATTTTTGAACCATTTCTTCGCAACGGATTTTATGAATGAGACCATAAAAAATTAAATTCACCAGAAATTGGAATGAAAAATCACCAGATTTAAAAAAAAAAATCACCAGAAATCTTGAAAGTTGATTTTTCAGGAAAATTCTCTCCTTACGGGCTTATATCAAACCAAGTAGGCTTTGGAAACATGTATATTGCAATGTCGATATTACAGGGCGCCATATTTAAATTATAAAATTTTGCAATGCCTACTTTGTCCCTTGTCAAACAGTGTTGCCAACTACAACTTATAACAAATATTGTGTCAATCATTGAGGCTCGAATTTATACAAAAAAAAGCCCAAGTAGGCCTTGCAAATTTCAAATTTTCCATAACAGTAATTATATAAACATCCGGCAACACTGTTGGGCGAAATGTCAAATATCATTTATGACAAGCGATAAGATTTACTACTTATCAAAAACTAAGTGAACCTTGAAGCAATCGGACTGGAATCATGACGAGTAGAATTCTATTTTCATGACGTCGCCCGCGACCTATTTATCGCGTATACTACAGGCGATGATCACTGTTGCTAGGCAACCTGACGTCATGAAAGTAGAATTCTATGTAGAATTGGATGTCGGTAATACAGATAACTGTAAGCAAAAAAATTATCAAATCAAGTAGGTCTTGGAAACAACCCAGCCATTTTAAATTAACTGTCAAAAACTAAAGGGCCTACTTTGAAACGTTAAATTGCGTTAGAGTTACTACATTTTTCGACTAGGGTTGTTACGTTTTAAATTTTTCTTCCAAAACCTAATAATTTTGTGAATTTTATCAAATCCTATGCTAAAACCAGTTCAGAAAAAATGTATTTCTATCTCTTTTTTATACAAACTAGTAAAAAAAGACAAAAATACACTCATTGCACACTAATGCCGTTGAAAATAACCCACTAAGCAATGTAATATCGCTTAAATATTTTACTAATGTTTATAGATAATATTGTAATATTTCATTTTTTATTGCTGCTATACAGGGTGAGTTACTAAGCGCGCGGTGTTCCATATCTCCTATATACTAACGGAGACCGGAGAAAAAACTAAATACAAAACTTGTAGATAAACATAAGTACTACATTCCTAAATTATTTTCCAGTATACAGGGTGGCCCAATAACTAGTAATGACACAAAGTTATGTTTTTTTAAACGACTCCCCCTGTATATTATGAGATTTCTGGATCCTGCGGAAAATTCTAGACATATTTCATGCATAATGTCATATACCTATCTGCAACTGTTTCGGAAATATTGTCAGTTGAAAATTGACTTTTCTGCATCTTTGACCGACCGTGAAACCTAAACAGTCAATTTTAGAGGAAAACGGATTTTACATTCCTATCTTAGATTTTCATAAGCTATCATTTGACACCAACTTTGAATTTAACCGAAGATTGATAATTTAGGCGGAATTTTTAATCATGGATTAAATTCAAGATTGGTGCCAAATGATAGTTTATGAAAAACTAAGATAGGAATGTGAAGTCCGTTTTCTTGTAAAATTGACCGTTCAGGTTTTACAGTCTGTCAAAGATGCAAAAAGGTCAGTTTTCAACTGTCAATATTTCCGAAACAGTTGAAGATAGATATGACATTGTACATGAAATATGCCTAGAATTCTCCGCAGAATCCATAAATGTCATAATATACAGGGGGAATTATTTAAAAAACATAACTTTATTATGTCACTACTAGTTATTGGGCCACCCTGTATACTGGAAAATAATTTAGGATTGTAGTACTCATGTTTATCTACAAGTTTAGTATTTAGTTTTTTCTCCGGGCTCCGTTAGTATAGGAGATATGGACCACCGCGCGCTTAGTAACTCACCCTGTATAAGTACAAGGTTGCTGCAATTACTGAAACGGACTTATTCTAATATTCACAAATGCAATGTTTACAGAATAAACTTTTCAGCAATATCACCTCAAACTTGTATTTTCATAAAAAATAAATTACGTTTGTAACATTAAAAATGCTAGCTTACAGAAACCTGCTGTATTTAACGTTGTTTATAAACTTGGATAAATATTACAGTTGCAATATTTTCATTGGTACTTTACAGAAATTTACATAATGAAATATTGTATATATGCATTAATGCAACATCCTTTATTCTCAAATTCCCTTTTCTGCCAGTCCAACTACAGACCGGGCACAATGGTTAGTTAATAAACTTCCAATTTCCAATTGATCTTATCGCACATGCCTCGATTCCTCCAACATCGGTATTGTAAAAAAGCCACCCAAAATTAAAAATTAAACAGTATTAAAATATCACAAAAAATTAAAATGTTAAAATCTTACAACATTGGCTTTATTCTCTTTTTTTCCCAACATCTCAAGATCTTGATGAACGCTTTCGTCCTGTTCAATTCTCTTGTATTATTCATCAAGCCAAGAAATAAGAAGCGTCGTCTGCGTCCTCCGTCCTAGCGTCTTGGCATTTGGTGGCGTGGCGTCAACAGGTCAACAAAAAATGGGTGGTGCGTCTGCGCTGTTCCAAATTCCCAAATAATTGTCCCGTCTTTGTCAGTCAAATATATTTTTGCATGACAGAGACAAAGACAGCATATTGCAAATAAAATCTATCTGCAAGCTTTATGCAACATTGAGAAAATTTATGTTTCCTATTCCAAAGTTTATATTGAAATATTTAGGTAACGTTTTTTATTCTTGAAACTGTTAACGTACGCATGTTAAGGTATCTGCAACATTTCTGCGACAGTTTTAAGAAAAGTTGAGCTTATAATATTTATGCAACCATTTATTTTATTAGGTATACATTTTCAATGTTACAAACGTAAATATTTCCGCGACAGAGTTGAGAAAAGTTACATTTCATAACATTGTTATAATATTTAATGCTTTACTTACATTTTATAATGTTTCAAATGTAATACATTATTGTATCTACTGCAACATTTACTTGATAACTAAGACGAATGTTTCGGTATTGAAGTTATATCAAATTTATATCCCTTCACATTAGATAAGTAATATTTTAGAAAGCTTAACGTCACATTCACACAATAAATTTTCTAAAGTAAGGTCGATACAATATTGCTGACAAATTTTGCAACATTATACATGTTTATTGGGAATGCAAATTGAATAAAACAATTAAGCAAACGTCAAAATTCAAAGATGCGTTCGGATAGAACTTTCGTCGCAAAACACTTAGGCGATATCGACAGATGTCACCTGTCAAATTTGACACATGTCCGATTTTTTTCCGGTTCTACTATAAAAGCTACGACACCCAAACCCCGGTAGAAGACGGTTTTGGGTCGCCAACTATCGGTTGGTGTCGAAAAAATTTGACAGCTGTCAACGTCAAAAAAGTTTTTTTTTTTATTTTGCAATTTGCAGAAAACGTTCCGCCGACCCCAAAAACCCTAAATAAAAATTCCCATCGATATACGTCAAAAACTGACGGAGTGACAGCACCAAACCTGTTTTTTTGACACATGTCAAATTTTCAAGAAACGACCGGATATACGTTTTGTCATTTTTTAAATTGCTTTCAATTGCCGATAACGTCTGTCATCCTACCTTACCCGCTTGGCACTTTTTTGACGTTGACAGCTGTCAAAATTAAAGATGGAATTTTTTTAGTATTTTTTGCGTGTTCGCAGAGCCGAAATCTATACGGATGCACCGGTTTAAAAAATTATTACTCGGCCGCGCGACTGTGACAGATGTCAAATTTTTTCCCAAATCGATATAGGACGGGTTAATCTGTGGTCCATAGACAACAAAATGTCGGATTCGAAATTCAATAATGCCATATGGTACAGGAGAAAATGTGGCTCATCGTTGCCACATTTTGCACAATATCTTAAGAAGCTTAACAATTGGATACTGTTTTGAGAATCAAATGATTGCTTAGAGGAAATCAGGTAATCAATTGAGAATATGATAAAGGAATCCCAAAAAAAATGGAAATCACCTGGAAAAATATTTAACAATCATAAGTAACTTGTTGTAATTCTTGGGAATACATGGGATTTATTGATCAGTGATTGTAGTAAAATTCAACTTTGAGACTCAATTGATCAAAAAGTATTTGAGCTACCAAATTCAGTTTAGCACAGAATTATAGAAAATTTAATGCTCTTTTCAATGATATACGATATGTTTTAGTTCGCTCAAATTTCAATGAAGATATGGGCAATTTTTCATGAACATGTCAGGATTTTTTTTTTTAAATTAGATCCAAAAAATCTTTGTTAAAAATTGTCATTTTGAAGTGATGTTAGATTTTTTTTCGACTAATTTAGACCCGCTTTATAGATTGGAAAAGTTAAAATTACGACAATCTGAAAAATAAAAATTTTGAGTTTTCAAATTTTTATTTCAAAATTTTCAAATTTAATTTTCTCGGAACCCGTTAGAGATCTTCTTTCAATTCAAAAAAATCAAGTGTAGCATCGTGCACGTATTAAGGAGTGAAACTTTTCAAAAACTATACCCTCCCTCATACAGCTTTGAGACTTAGCGTATGAGTAGGGGTGAAGACGAAGAGCCCGCGCATCTATTGCGACGTTACAAGGGTATCGGCGCTTGACAATAATAGGCAATCCTCTTCACTTATAACCCTTCGTTAGTGTGAATTGTTCGTTGGCTGTCATTGTCATTGGTTGATGTCTTTCTCCGTGTCTCTACGTTATAGCTTCCTTCTCTCTCATCTCTCCTGTAACGAAATTTGCCAAAACAAGTTACGTGATGCGTCTTTCGTCTTTCAAATCTCTCTCCATATTCTCCTCTGAATATCAGACCGCCGCCTAAGAAGTTTCACTTCAAAATCTGATGAAAAGTTTGACATGTACAGTCGTGAACATAAAAAGTGGGACAGCCGTTTTTTCCTATTGTAAAACGAGCTCATCAGCTATACTTATGGCAATGACAGGGATTGTCATATTTGACAAAAAAAAACCATTGTAGAGAAAAGCACAAAACATCCCCCCTTATAGTCCAGGAGGTGGCGCCAAGAACATGCAAGAGTTTTCGCAAGGCAGATATTTTCAAAATAGGTCGTACTTTAGTGCTAGAATGCTAGTGTACAGTCAGCACTCACAGTTCCGGGACAGCTGGCTCTGGGACGCGGGCAAAGTTGTAATTTTAAGAAGCATCTAAACTGTTTTCTCAAAGCTCAAAATTTATAGAAATTTTGCACATTATTTGTTTGAAGGTCACAGATAACGTATGTAAATCGTCAGACGTCTAATTCGTTGCAAAAAGGGGGTCAGACGTCCTCAAAGTTTTTATTTTATGGCATTTTCTTCAAATATATTTGTCAAATACCTGCAAAAATATATTTTGACAGGACACCGAAGAAAATGCCATAAAATAAAAACTTTGAGGACGTCTGACCCCCTTTTTGCAACGAACTAGACGTCTGACGATTTACATACGTTATCTGTGACCTTCAAACAGATAATGTGCAAAATTTCTATAAATTTTGAGCTTTGAGAAAACAGTTTAGATGCTTCTTAAAATTACAACTTTGCCCGCGTCCCAGAGCCAGCTGTCCCGGAACTGTGAGTGCTGACTGTACACTAGCATTCTAACACTTAAGTACGACCTATTTTGAAAATATCCGCCTTGCGAAAACTCTTGCATGTTTTTGACGCCAGCTCTATTAGAAATGTAAGTCTTATGAGAGACGTCAGTCTAGTCGTTTCAGCTTTCCCCTCCAATCACTAGAGGCGCTTCAATCGACCTATTAAAGTTTTCTTTTTCCTGCCGGACCGTGCGCCAAGATTTGAAGTTTATTTTGTCATTTCCAGTCGTCAAAATTTAAATTTTGAACTTCTCCCAACATTTAGAATTATCAATTACCTATCAATTATCAATAATTATTATCTCAAAATGTCTTCTCCCAGTTTGTTAATTGAAAAGCATCAGAAATGCTGTGTTCCGGGGTGCGGCGACAAATACAGCAGCTATTTCCGGTTTCCAAAAGATGCCGAAAAAATGAAACAATGGCTAATAAAAGTTCGCAATCCTTTGCTAAATAGCCTCAGTGTCGAGAAAGCTTATAATAATTATAGAGTGTGTACAAGACATTTTCCTCAAGAATTTATTGTTGGCGATCCAAAAGCCAGACGAGAACTCACATGGAATGCTGCGCTTTTGCTGTATCTCCCTGAAGGTAAGTTAATACTAGATATATGTGAGAAAGACGTACTTACATTTTCTCTTACTCCTCCCCATAGTTCTGATTAACGACAACGTGTTAGAATTCGGGTTTAAAGGAGCGTAGGTCAGAAACATTAAAATTAATTTTAATTTTAGCCCCAATTATCAAAAACAGTGAGGAGTCGTTAATTGATAAACCACAATCACCAAAATGGCAAAAAGTGGAGATCGACATAGTTGAAACTCGTAAGAGTCCTAAGACGTCTTCAGAAATTAGTTTCGCAACTATGATTGACATAGGTAGGTAAACATAATAAATCTGTTCCAACACGTCAAAAAATCGTCCCATGAACGGTTTCTGTGACGGTTTCGAAACCATCAATTTTAGTTTCTGCGCAGAATCGTGACGGTACATTGTACAGTTTTCTGCTGTGTTGCAACAAAGCTAATATTACTCATTTCTTTTTTTTTTAATGTTTATTCCTTTATTCCTCTATCAGGAGACATAATAATTTAAATATTCCTGGTTACATACAGGTACACCATATTCTACAGTGCGTGTATCCAAACTTTTTTGGTAGAATCATTGTTAACGAAATTTCTGTTTTAGATCAACCAGGCCCTTCATGTCGTCAATTTTTATCTACTGAAACTTCTGCAATTCGGGCAGACATTGCTACACCAAATGGAACCATCACATCTGCAAACATGAAAAAGTCACCAACTTTGTCTCTAAAAACTTTTATTGGTAAGTGTTATTGCTTAATGAATAACCACCCATTTGGGAGTAGGTATTTGAATTTTAAAACATCCTAACTCAAGTAGGGTAGGTCTACTACTATAAAAGACTACTAATTACTAAAACTTGCAGTCGAATGCTAGAAAAATTAGAAGCTAAATGTGCGAAAAGCTCGTCTCCAATCTTGATCTATTTTTTTTTGCAGGTCATGAGAGACAATGCCAAATTTTAAAGAACATCAACGTCACTAGGCAAAAATTCTTATCCCCAAGGGAAAAATATCTTTATTCCAAAGTTATAGAATCCAGCAATAAGTTAAGAAGAATCAGTAGAAGGTTGTCGTCATTTAAATCCAAAGTTTGTGCTGCTGAATAACTTGCATCATCAACCAAATTTCAAAGGCTCGTAGACCACGTCAATCCATTGATATACAGCTTTATTTTAAGCCCGTACTCAAAACTAAAAGCCTAAAGCTAGACGATTTACATTGGACGAGAAGTTGTTGGCGTTGCCTTTGCTTGAAGCTAGTGGTAAAGGGTATAGACTATTATCAAAAATATTTATTCTATCATCCAGGCGAAATCAGTTTCTTGAATGAGCTTTATATTATGTATAACTACATAAACTTCCTACCTAACACATCCGGAAAGTGTATTTTCTGGACTTAAAGGCTTGTCCGAACTCTGCTTTTTGTTGTCATTCGTGCAACTTCCATCACGTGCAGAAACACTTTCTTCACTTGTTAGGTTAACAACGATTTTTGATTGTGAGAAAAGGACCTCTTTTGTCATTTTATTTACGATTTAAGTTTTTCATCAAGCTATTGTTAAATGTACGTCATTATTTCTTGTAACTGTTCTTATTATCTTTAACTCAACTAGCATTACCAACCTATATGTATACTTACATGAAAAAAACTGTTTCGCAATAATTTTAATTAATTCCATATTCTATTATATTTTCTGTTTCAAACTTTAATAAATATCTAAATTTGTCATCTTAATTCTTAGTCAATTTTACCTTGAAGGCGCATCAACGCTACCGATTTTATGAGTTTTTTCTTTTTGGCACAATTATTTTATGCCAAAAAATGGTAGAAACTTTAAAGTGGTGGTGTTGAATCGCTAGAATCAAACGATCCACCAGAACGAATAAGATACCGAACGAACCCTAATTGCGTTTTGCATTCGCCAATAAATCCAGAATTACAAAAGCTGACCCCTCCAGTCACTAGAGGCGCTGAAAACTTATAGACAGGTTCTCAACATGGCACTTACCTTTCTAAGGGGGAGAAAAGACTGATTTACCCAAAATAGTGAAAAATTACAAAACCTGTCAGTCGGGTGTCCCACTTTTTATGCTCACGATTGTAAAGTGTGTGTTTTTTTTTAAAGATAAAAGTAAAAATGACACTATGTTGGCAATACAATGTAAAATTGTTAATGCTTTCAAATTTTTTATGTAGAAAAGGTTTGTGTTGCCAACATAGTTAGAATTATCTTTAAAAAAAAACAGACTTTATATATTCCAGACCCAAGATTCCTAAAGTTAATAGGTTGCCTGGTAATGGGTAACTTGATGACGCATCTCTGTGGTACCTTCAGTGGCGTAACTACAGGGGGCCTGGGGGGGGCCGGGCCCCCACCAGACGTCGCTAGGCCCCCCTCAGAAAAAACTTTAATAATTTGGTATTTTATGAAAGCTACGTTACCTATTAGAATTTTATGTTATTACCTACTAAATTTGAACAGTAATGCGCGGCGATCCCGATCGACCCTATCCGATCCTCCGATCCCCCAACGGGGCTGTGTGCCATTGTGTCACCCAAAGGTCAATGCAAATTGCAATGTGCAGAAGTGATACAGTACCGAAGGGCTTTTCACCTACCAAAATTTGTACACCGATTTCCATTTTTCTTAACATTTCACAATATTTCCAAATATTTTCGAGTATTTCTAAGTAGTATTTCCAAATATTCCCTAGTATTTCCAAGTATTTCTGAGTACATATTTCTTCGCATTTCCAAGTATTTCTAAGTATTTCCAAGTATTTCCAGGTATTTCCAAGTATTCTCTTAATATTTTGAAGTTTTACCTACCTACTAACTAATTTAATTTTAAAAATAGGCTAAATGTCACTTTGTCACCACTGCATTGATTTGACAAGGTATACTGAAAGTAGAGGAAACACTAAATACCTCTAGGTAGGTACCAACAAAACTTGGAATGGGCTGATAGGGCCAAAAAAAAACTTATTCTCAATCACTCTATTATCTTCTTTCAAAGGCCATTCAAAATTCCATTGATTCCGGGCTTAAGCATTTCTTTTTAAAAATTTCATGTTACAGGATTTTTTAGTCATTCTCAAAATTCTGCTTACATACCAATCTTCATCAAAATAGACAGCATAGTATTTTTCTTTATCCAGCAAGATCTTATTCGTGATCTTATCAATATTATTCTCACTTTCTTCTTCCAAAAATTCTTCACTGGAGGCGTCAGTATTTAAAAGTTCTGAGAATCAGAACAGAACACGATGATGAAGTAGAGGAGCTATAACTTTTCAATGTGAGTAATTCTTTTGCGAGGAATTTTAATTTTTTTGCTCTTACAAGATTTAATTAAAGATGCGCTAGAAACTCTAGAGAAAACTCTTTTTCTGGATTTTGACTTTTTGTGGTTTCCCATCCCTTAAACTCTATAAATGCGGTCAGTAGAAAGTCTGCTGTTTATCATTAAAAAACCAACATAATGCAGACTTTCTTACCAATTGACACCGACCATCATTTAATTCAATGGTAATACAAGATTCTTTATTATCCTCGTTATTATTGCTTTTTGACCTCTTTTTTGAATACTCTGAGGTTCTCACCAAGGTTCTCACAATCAAATAAAGCAAACTGGCACTGTAAAAATTCAAAAAAAAAAATTACGAGAAGAAGCAGCGCTCAGGAAGCTCAAAAATAAACTGTTTTCTCACATCATTCGGCACGTATTACCAAGTAGGTATTTCAAAGTACCTATTTCTAGGTATTCCTTGAACTATTCCCAAGTATTTCTAGGTATTTCTTAGCATTTCTAGGTATTTCCAAAGTATTTCTAGCTATTTCCAAGTATTTCCAGGAATTTATACACTGATTTCCTTGGGTGAAAAGCCCCTCGTACAGTACCTATACCAAAGCCATTAACAGATAACAGATTAGTTTGGGAGTTTGATTGAATATTTTTCCTGTGAATTCGTGAATCGGTGTTGCTGATATACAAGGTGACATTTTGAAAACTTACAATGGCTATATCTCAGGAACCAAAAAAAATTTAAAAAATCGCTGAAAGCAATTTCTATAGTAGGGAGGGGGAAACAAAATTATGTAATAACTAACTTGTTTTCACTCACCCCCTCACCCCCAGCCAGCCCAACTCAGTAATCTTAAATGACACCCCCCTACTTGTGATACATTATCTGAAAGCTCTAAAAAATGCTTTTCAATGGTCGCGTTCCTAAGCACTCAACATGTTGAGTGATTAGTCAGCGGCTATGTTGAAAACAAATGAACGTCAGCTCTAGGCCAATCAAAACTTTTCTACCTTGTGCCTTTCACTAGCTGGAACAAAGCCGCTTACTAATCACTCAACATGTTGAGTGCTTAGGAACGCGACCAATGGTACCCTACAAACTAGGATTCGATGTGATTGTTTTTGGTTTATTGGGTAAATAAAACTTCATTAATTTGAATTAAAATTGTATTTTTTTAGACTTGCCAATTTTTTCAGGTTCCCAAAACAACGAATAAACAAAAAATAATACAAGCCCAAAATTTTTAGGCCTCAAGATTAATGCTACGATATTAAAAAAATGTTTTTTTTATTGATAACCTATTTTACTTATTTAAAGTACTCCTCAGCGTGTTTAAATCCAAAATTCAAAAACGCGCGTGTTTTAATAGAGAACCATGACAACATCAACAACCCGAGAAAGGTAAAGTCTAAATGTCAACTTTTTAATTATTGATTTGTCAGACAACGAAAGGTATACCAGATGTCATTTCACGAATTTAGCATTCTGCAACTATTAGTAGTTTATGATTTGAACGTATAGGTACCAATAAAAAAAAAATAGTGTAAAGTATTCGTGGATAACTGGTCTTTAAAACACTTGCTCTATTTCGAGCACTCCGGCTGCGCCGTCGTGCTCGGAAAATCGCGTGTGTTTTAAAAACCTTAATATCCACTTATACTTTAATATACTATTTTAAATTTTTCACATTTCAATAATTTTATTTCGAAAATAATTACATCGAATCCTAACTTGTAGGGTACCATTGAAAAGCATTTTTTAAGAGCTTTCAGATAAGGTATCACAAGTAGGGGGATGTCATTTAAGAATATTAAGTTGGGGTGGCTGGGGGTGAGTGAAAATAAGTTAGTTATTACATAATTTTGTTTCCCTCTCCCTACTCTAGAAATTGTTTTCAGCGATTTTTTATATTTTTTTTGGTTCCTGAGATATAGCCATTGTAAGTTTTTAAAATGTCACCCTGTATACTATACAGTGGCTGATAAGCTGGGTTAGCTAGGTAAGTGATTTAAGCCCGGTTTAGTCAGCTAATCGCCTATAATTGCACTGTTCTACTTTTTTAAAGATTCCAATAAGTCGCAATAACAGGCCCTAGGCCACTGGCCTCATCTACATGGGGGCAGGTGCTCCCATGAGCAACCTCTCATGGGTGCTCGGAGCTCTCGTAGGGAATGCGAAAGTACAAACGTATTTAATAATTATTCCGTTCCGTGTGGTAGTATCAGTATCATGTATGTAACTTAAATTTACACAACTTTGTATAAGAAATATACAAGTGGTATTAGTCTTAAATTAGGGAGGTATTAGTATTTTGTCCTTTCGTTATTTGTGGTCAATTCTATGCTCTATTACTTTATATTGCTAATGTTGCTATTCTCCATCTCTATTCTTTGATAATAATCGGGACATAACATAAGGCATTTTAGGACATAAAAGTATCAAGCATAATTATTTTGATAATGATGTGATATTTTCATGGCCTAAAATGCGTGTAGAAAAAAGCACTTTTCGCACGCTCGTAGAAAAAAATAGAAAAATATATACACTATAAAATAGACGTTTTTAGGCGTGGCATATCTGGTCTTTAAAACACTTGCTCTATTTCGAGCACTCGGCTGCGCCGTCGTGCTCGAAAAATCGCGCGTGTTTTAAAGACCTTAATATCCACTTATACTTTAATATACTATTAATATATATTTTAGTGTTCATACTGCGTTGAAACAAAAACAAACCTTGTCTTATATTTCAGTACTTAGGGTAGGGGTTCCCTAGAAAAAAAAAAGTGCGCTCTAAAGGTTCCTCACTCTACAAAAGATTGAGAAACACTGACATAACCTATAGTGCCATTTAAGATTTTGAGGTTAGGGTGGCTACCGCCGGAGTGGTGGTTCGGAGAGACTTGAAAAGTACCTTGCTTTGGTTCCCTCTTCCAACCCTTCAAACGGTTTTTTTTTTTATCGATTAGCGTTTTCAAGATATAGGCCATTGACAGCTTTCGGTGGGGCGCCCGGTATACTACAGTTGTATTATCGTACTAGTGATGTAATGAGCTTCATATATCACTAGTAATTTAATAGGCTTATTACGTAACTCATTTTTTATTTATGCTTTCAGCCTTGAGCCTTAAGCTCACTAAATAATCTGTTGTGAAAAATCAAAACCATCGAATAAATAGAACAAAAATCTGGGTCATAGATAAAATGTTGTATATCACAGTACGGTAACGCTCATTATAGCACTCGTGTGGTTACCACGACTTGGTCTACAACCTCGTCGTGACAATATTTACTGTATTCCTTTTACCCGTTGAGTTACTCGGAGCTGCTCAATGTCAAAAACATGAACGTTCCTTTTAAAAGTGCTTTAGGCACTCGAATAGCTCATAGTGCATTCCCCTTTTCCCTATGCACCAAATTTGCGAGAGGTGCAAGAAGCCCTTTTAGGACTTTTAGGTAATGTTAATATTAAAAAATAATGATAATATCTGAATTGTGTGTTTTGGAGTGACTCCGTGGAGCTCTAGAGCGACCTGTTCGGTGCAACTCGATGTATAAAACGAAAAGGTACAGCAATTTCCGTTCGATACGCAATTTTTTTCTCATAAATGTTTTTAAAAAGATTACGGCAAGATTCCGAAAATTTAATATTTTTTTTTGCAATCTGGGGGCGTCTGGCAAGGCTTTAAACCCGTGAAAAACGTCTGGCATTATTACAGCCTTGTTAAGGGAACATTTTTGAATGATATGCCGCAAAAATTGACCATCGGCAAATAGTTCGATTTTCGTGAATTTTTTAATGACCTAATTATTATGCCTATGCCAAACTTCCCCACTACATGCTGCCAGACTATGGTTTTTGATCTCGGGGGATAATATTACATCGTTTAAGCATGAAATTTTCCATCGGCAACTTTTTACGGAAAAAAATTCATTCAAAAAAAATTTAAACCTAAAAATTGAGATTTTCAATAGTAATATAACTATATAGTGCAATGGAAATAATTGATAATTTTTGGGAAATTTGCCCGAATGCTTTTTTCAGTTAAAATCGCATGAGTGCAAATTTGTCGAAAATTATAAATACAGGGTGTTTCACGGTGGATGGCGTATTAGACGTTTATAGAGAACTAAAAAGCGAATCATTTTGAAAATTTGGCAACCGGGATAAACGACCATAATCTACACTTTAAAAATATTTTTGTTTATGCGGTGTTGCCGCTTCTACTCTAAACCAGTGGCAACATCGCTATTTTA
Organism: Ceutorhynchus assimilis; assembly: GCA_917834065.1. NCBI lineage: Eukaryota > Metazoa > Arthropoda > Insecta > Coleoptera > Curculionidae > Ceutorhynchus > Ceutorhynchus assimilis. The sequence goes on along the minus strand of OU892287.1, from coordinate 8,770,392 downwards.
AATTAAACACCCTGTATGTGATTGCATATTTGGATTCTACGTAAAATTTTGAGCAGATTTTATACTATACCTAAGTTCAACTGTTTTGGAAATATTGACAGTTGAAAATTGACTTTTTGCAACTGTGACAGGCTGTAAAACCTAAACGGTTAATTTCAGAGGAAAACCGATCTTACATTCCTATCTTAGATTTTCGTAAACTATCAAAATTGGCGTCAAATGATAGTTTATAAAAATCTAAGATAGGAATGTAAAATCGGTTTTTCTCTAAAATTAACCCTTCAGGTTTTACAGCCTGACAAAGATGCAAAAAGTCAATTTTCAACTGTCAATATTTCCAAAACAGTTGAACTTGGGTATAGGGTATATCACATGAAATCTGCTCAGAATTTTATGTAGAAGCCAAATATGCAATTAAATACGGGGTGTTTCATTAAAAATAGCGATGTTGCCACTGGTTTAGAGTAGAAGCGGCAACACCGCATGTACAAAAATATTTTTAAAGTGTAGATCACGGTCATTTATTCTGGTTGCCAAATTTTCAAAATGATCCGCTTTTTAGTTCTCCATAAACGTCTAATACGCCATCCACCGTGGGACACCCTGTATATTTCCATTGCACGAGTTGTATTTAATGAGAGAATTTCATAAATCAAAAATTTCAATTTTTTGTCAAAACACCAGTTTTCGCACCAGTTAGTATGCAATTATCTGATAATTTGCACTAGTGCAAATTATCGCTTAATTACAATCTGATTGGTTCAAATCAACAATCAAAACATGTCAATTTATTGTTGGAATACCAGTTTTGACATATGTATGAAATTCTCTTTTTAATTTTTCTCTGTATTGAAATCAAGATTTTGTAATGATGTTAGAGTTTTTTTCGACTAATTTGAACTCGCTCTATCGATTGGAAAAGTCAAAATTACCGAATTTTTTTTTCAAAATGTTCAAACTCAATTTTCTCGAAACCCGTCAAAGATTTTGGATCAATTTTTTTTTGAGATTGTAGCCCTTGATGAGGGCTTTAAAATGGTACTTGGTTGAAGTCGTTGGCATTTACGGTTTTTGAAAAAATTTAGTTTTAAGTTTTTGATACTTTTTCGACTAAAATTCAACTTTGAGGTGTAATTGCTTGGAAAGTATTTGAGCTATGGAGCTCAATCTTACATTGATTTATAGAAAATTTAATGTTCTTTCCAACAATGTGCTTTTTTTTTGGATTTGAATTGGAAAACACTCGAACACGAAATAAATTCTTAAGATCTTATTAAATTTAGGTCAATGCTTGATTGTTAAAATTGGAGATTCCGGGAGGGATCCCCCATCCGGTTCCCGTCCTCGTCGCACACAATCTGGACGTCCGCAAAGTTTGTGCGTCGCGACGCCGCCCGTCATGCGCCCGTGCCGACGCCCGCGGCGCACGCGTACCGCCCACGTCGCCGTCATCGAGCGACAGCCCCGCAACCGCTCTCTACGAAAAGCGACAGTGCATCCAAAGTTCCGTCGGTTTTTCGTAATTTTATTTTTATAAGTAAAAATCGGGGCGAATGTTTTTGTACATCGTGCGAGCGTGAGTGCGGCGAAAAAACGAGTCCGCGGGGGTGCAGGTCGCCGAGTGTTTTCTGAACTTGAGGGGTGAAACTCCGAAAAGTCGCCACAATTGACCTGTAAGTATAGAGGATTTCCAGCAAGCAGCACCTTTTTGGGCCTGGATAAGGGCGGGTTTCCAGAGTTTGGTTTTTTTAAGTATTGTTGGCAATTTTTCATTGTGGAAACAAACTTTTTATTGATTTTCCTTTATAAGACAATTTAAAATTAATATGTTGTTTATTGTTTAAATAATTTGTTTTAAGTTGTTAACATTTTAACAGCTCAATTAGTAATGAATATTAGTGTAGTGTAATAATCTAACAAAACCAATTTAAAATTGTTTAAACATTCATAAATTTGGTTTGCTTATCGGCGAATCATTTCGCTACACACTGCAATAAAACGTTTTTCCTTGAAATTGGGTGACAGAATATAAATAATGATTCATTTTTGTTGTTTCATAAATTCTATTGCAATTACTAAGAGAATTGATAAATTGGATTGAAATTTTACAAATTGAAACAGAAATGATTCATATTTAGGGAAAAAAAATTCTTATGGCTTGTATGTCAATAAAACATAAAACTCCATAGTTAAGGAATGTTAATTTGCAAAAATAAATAAACATTTAGGAGGATAATTTTAGTTGTCTCTAATTTGAACTTAATTACTTTAAAATTGGATTGAAATTAACAGAGTTATAAGACATAATGTGCTTCATTGAAGGACGCCTAATTTTTTTAAGTGTGAAGACTTATCGAAGCTTCGCAGCTGCAAAACTATTCATTACTATAGAGAATTTAATTGCCTTGAATCGAAGCCTAATTACGTTGAAATTGGATTGAAATTAACAAAGTTATGAGGCGAAATGTGTGTCGATATCATTTTGGAAAAATCAAGTTTTCAAAAAAACGTTTTATTTTTTTTGAAGAAAATGTTGGAGAGATTGGATTGAAATTTTGCAAGTGGATAGAAAAAGGATTAAAATCTAGAAAAAAATTACATTCAAGAGCCTGGAATATACAAAAAATTCTTAAGTTGACACCTGAGATGCTGATTTATTTTTTGTTTTTCACTTTTCAGGTGTTGCAAGAAAATGGGGTGCACTTCGTCGGCCGAGGAGCGGGCTGCGCTGGCGAGGAGCAAAGCGATCGAGAAGAACCTCAAAGAAGATGGAGCCCAAGCTGCCAAAGACATCAAACTTTTACTACTGGGTACGTACCTTTAGATTTTAAAAAGAAAAATTCAATAAATATTTCTTCCATATAGAATATAACTGACTTCAAACTTGCACTGAAAATAAAAAATTTGAAATTACAGTTCAATTTTCCATTATAAGCAATTTCTTTATCAATCCTAATGGGTTAACTTCTAATCCCAGTCAAGTACTTAGTCATGAATTTGCTGTATTGCGTAATTTTGGCGTATTTATCTCAACCTGCTTGTTCAGATTTTGCGTGTAAGCACAAAGAAGCTTTTACTCATTACAGACAGCATCAAAAAGCACATTTCAGTTAGGTATAAAAAGAGTTTTTATTTTAAAAGCTCCATACCTACTATGATGATTGATGAAACTTAACACAGTGTGTCCTACAAACATAAATGTTGACAGTGCTTTAATTGGTAAAACGATCTGCTGTATAACAACAGTCAGCTCAAGTTACTTAATGATTCTCTTAATTGAAAAAAAAATTAAAACATCCAGACCAGAAAAGAAATTATTAATTAAATTCAGTTTGTATCTATTTATGTTTTGTTTTCCGAGAACGCGGTCCAGGGTCAGGGCAAATGATGCACTTTTTATGCAAAAGCGAATGTCATTGCTGATAGGGTCAATCAACTAAGTCGTTGGCGCTGATGATCTTAAAACAAAACATCAACTTTATTCCAGTGAAAATCAACAAATTGGAAAATGATTTTTGGAACAATCACACAGCAAGTTGATGAATTAGTGAAGAGGCTGTTTCTTAAAAAATTATAAAAAGTTAAGAAACAATTCTGATTATGGAATTAAAAAGCTTGATGAGTCATACCATACTACAGGAAGTCATAGAAATAAGAGTCATGCATGTAATATTGAAATAAGTCATACAATTAAAGGCTTTTAATGGTTGATCTGGTCAAGGAAAAATACATTTACTTAGATTAAAATGCAAGCTATTATAATCAACATAAACTGTTTGTTGATGGATACCTCCAAGGAGGTTATGGCTGGTAAGAACTGGATCAGAAATTCTATAAGAAAAAAGCTAGGTACTTGAAACTTTTGGGTTTCTTCAATTGGGGTATTCTTTTCATTTCAATTTCAATTCAATAATTATTGAATTAGCAAATTGAATGTGAATCTGAAACTCCATTTTGTACACAAAATTTGACTGACGGCAATGTAAATTGGAAGCCTTCGAAATCATATCAAATTTCGTATGTGAGAAGTTTCGAAAATACGACTCCTAGCAGAAGGTATGGGGCCTTAGCCAAAAGTAACTTTTTACTGTTTTTGTCCAAATTGAAAAAAAAAGCCTTTCAAAATGCTGCTGGAAAATGTTTTGGAACGTTCTAAATGGCTTTTTGCAGTTCTAAAGTGTTCTAACTTGGCTTGAAGAGTTCTGGAGCATTCTAAAAGTTTTTCAGTAATTTCTAAATTGTTCTGACAGATTTTTAAATATTTTAGAGCCCTATTGAAGCTCCAAAAAGTTCTAAATTGGTTCAAAAAAGTTCTAAAAGGTTTCCAGTTTTAAATTAGGATTCAATTTAGAACTTTGAAATTGTTCTAAAATAACTCTGAAGTTTCTCAATTGCTCCAAAATGCTCCTGAAAATTCTGATTTAGATTTGAACTAAATAAAGCTGCGGACTTTGGTTCGAGTAGGTCGTGTTTGTGTTGCTCCCTAAGTTTTGTCAAAGATCGTGCTGAATTGTATTAACTAGTTACTTAAAAACATAGTCAAGGCTAATACTAAAAATTATACGTTAACTGTGACATATAAAAAGTGATAAGTTAGGTGGAAAAGAACAGTTAGTTTTTGTCCAGCTTGTGTACCAATACCAGTGTTGCCAATAATGCCGCCGAGCAAATCTAGAGAAATTGATAAATGCAATATTTGCAGCAAAAAGGTTGGAGATGACCAGGAAGGCTTGTTGTGCGGGCGTTGCAACGTTTGGAAGCATAGGGATTGTATCTCTATGTCCCAAAGGACGTACGTACAGGTGAGCAAGTCAAAAGAAGACTGGATCTGCCCTCAATGTATGGAGAAAAAGCAATCAAAGGTGGATGTTTCCTTGGCTGATATAATGGCAAAATTGATGGATATGGAGGAGAAATACGACAAGGTATTCATAAAGCTTCAGGAGCAGGAAAAAATTAATAAGAAATTACAAAATGAACTTAATGAAATCAAACAAGTTCTGAATAAACGGGAACAAAAAGAATTAGAAAAAAATATTATTGTACAGGGGGTACCAGCGCAGAGAAATGAAAACCTTAAAGATATTGTCCAGAAAATTGGTGAATACTTAGATGCTGAAATTAATGGTAATTATACTGCTTTTCGACTGGGTAAAGGAAATGGCAAATGCCCTCCAAAAAAAATCCTATTTGAAGAGCATGGAGATAAAGAAAGGATCATAAAGTCCAAGAAAAAATTTAATTTTGAAAGTAAAAATCTGGGTTTTTCCCAAAACAATAAAATCTTCATTAACCATGATTTAACCAAAACAAATCTAAAGCTTATGTCAGCGGCACGCATCTTCAAAAGAGACAACAACTATAAATTTCTGTGGCTAAATGGTGGTAACGTTCTACTCCGGAAAGACGAAAAGTCAAAGGTAATGGTTTTAGAAGACGAGGATCAGTTGGGAAATTCACAAGAATAGCTGTCACTCAATCAGAACAAATTAAATGTGATATATATGAACATACAAAGTATTAGAAATAAAATAGATCTTATTAAATGTTTTCTGCTTGCGAGAAAATGTGATGTATTAGCCCTAACAGAGACTTGGTTGAATGAAAATGAAGCTTTTCTATATAGCATTGAAGGGTATAATGCACTCCACTATTGCAGAGAAGGTAGAGGAGGTGGTGTTTCATTTTACTTCAGGGACACCCTAACTTTCAAAAAATTGGAAAGTTCATCGAATGGTCAGGTAATGGATTGGCTGTGTGTTAGCGTTAATAATAATAGTTTTAAATTGAGTCTCCTTTATAAACCACCATCTTATAGCAATAAAAATTTCTTGTCTGACCTCGAGGTGATACTTTTGAAGTATCCTAAAAATCACATATTGCTTGGAGACTTAAATATAAATCTATTAGAAAATACTAATCTGGTTAAAGAGTACAAAAATATGCTAGCACTATCAAATTTTAAAATAAATAATAAAATCTCACTGGAAAATGCTACAAGAGTAACCAAAAATAGTCAAACCCTTATTGATCATGTATTATCTAGTTATCATTCAAATTTAGTGCAAAATGTGGATGTTGAATATAATTCGTTCTCAGATCATAATAGATTAACTTTTAAAATTTGTAATAGAGTAAAAGTATATAAACCCAAGGTAACAAAAACAATTAGCTTCGTTGATCACAAAAAATTTATTTCTCTGTTTAAACTTAATGAAACTGCTTTCCGCATTTCTTCATTCAATGATCTGATTTAATAAAACAATCAAAAAACGATTCGACATACACCAAAGTTATCAAAATAAGAGAAAATAATGATTGGATTACTCAGGAAATTTTGGAACTCATGCAACAACGCGACAAAGCATATAAAAGAAAAGCTACCTATCCAAATAATGTTCGATATATTCACGAGTTTAAAGGTTTGAAAAATCAAATAAACAATAAAATAAAAATAGCCAAGAATAATTTTTTTAGTTCTGAATGGAACAAAACAGGTAGTGATACAAAAAAGCAATGGCACAGTTTTTTTAATAAACCATCTGCAAATAATTGCATTGAGTACCTACTTGTAGATGGGCAAGTGATAAAACAAAACAAAAAAATTGTAGACACTTTAAATTATCATTTTGCCAATGTAGGAGAAAATATAGTTAGTTCATTGAATGAGGAAATTGATGCAGACAATGGACGTGTTGTACTTAGGGATGTTGTAATTGATAATGTCGCTATTATGGAAGTAAGATTGACAAATGTTAATGAAGTAAATGAAACCATACTCGAACTTAAAAAAAATTCTGCTCCAGGATATGATGGCATAACAACAATGGATTTAAATAATTTAAAAAACGATATCTTGATTATTCTGACTGAGTTAATAAATAATGTATTTTTGACGGGTATTTTTCCATCTGAGTTAAAGATTAGTAGAATCACTCCGATCTTTAAATCTGGGGCAGCCGATCAGATGAACAATTATAGACCAATATCAGTGCTTAGTATATTCTCAAAAATTATTGAGAAGATGGTTAAAAAAAGAATGGTTGAGTTTATGTGTGAAAATTTGTTGGTAGACCCATTCGAGTATGGTTTCATAAAGAAAAGTAACACACTTTCAGCTGCGTTCGATTTTGTTAACTATGTCTCAAAGAATTTGGATCAAAAAAGTATAGTCGTAGCAGTGTTTATAGATCTCAAAAAAGCATTTGATGTAGTATCAATTGATGTGCTTTTGGGTAAATTAAACAAATTGGGTATTCAGGGAAATTTTTTAAACCTTATAAAAACATATTTAGTGGATAGGAAACAGTTTGTAAAAATCAAGGATTGCGACAGCGATATTCTATCAAATAATTATGGTGTACCCCAGGGGTCAGTGCTGGGGCCACTGCTATATACTTTATATGTCCTAAATCTGAAACTCATGAATCTGCAAGCAAGATATTTTACTTTTGCAGATGACACTGCTCTAATTTATACAGGCTCGAATGAAGAGCATCTGGAGGAGGAAATAAACAGAGATCTCGATAGGTACCTTATGTGGTTGTATGCCAACAAGTTGAAAATAAATGTTGAAAAAACAAAATTTATAATTTTTACACAAAAAAATAAAATATCGAACAATATAAATATTAAAATTAGCACCATGCAATTAGAAAGAGTGACATCTATTAAATACCTAGGGATGTTTGTGGATGAATCTCTGAATTGGAAAAATCATGTCGATCATTTAATGATGAAATTGAATTCAATGATACCTGTTATTTATAAATGTCGACATTATCTCACTCACAAAACCAAACTAAATGTTTACAACGCTTACTTCTTGGCACACTTAAGATACCTAATTCCTGTTTGGGGAGTTTGTACTAATACCACATTTAAAGAAATTCAAATAAAACAAAATAAATTCCTAAAAGTACTATTCAATTATGATTTCTTCACTAGTACAGCTGCATTATATAGAGAACTAGAAGTCCTTAAGTTAGATCAAATACTGTTACTAGAGCAAAGCAATCTCATGTATAAAATAATTCATAACATTCAAAAATGCAATTTCGACATGACGTTTCTAAATCAAGTACATGATTATGGTACAAGATCTGAAGGTAACATTTATATACCCAATTCTAGAATAAATGTAGGGTTGAACTGTCCACTCAATGCTTCATCGCGAGCATATAATAATTTACCACTTATTGTTAAACAAGCTGAAAACTTCAATTTATTTAAAAAATTGTTATTGCTTCATTTAAACAACTAGATTTTCTACTACTTGAGCATGGATTTTTGACTTTGTATCTGGGTGTCAACTTCTTAGCAATTTAGCAAATTATTAATTAGTAATTAAGGCCTACTTAATCATTGTTATATATATTTTTATTATTGTTTTCTTGAGACCAGTGTTTCTAACACTGATTTAAGAAAAGATGTTGGAACATTAATGATATTGTAATATTGTTGGTAATATACAGTTTTCAAAAAAAAAAAAAAAAACTGTTTCAAATGCCTTTAAAGAGTTCTAAAGTTCTACAGTAATCAAAATTTGCTCTAAAAATCCTTCTGAAATGCGTTTTGTAATTTTTAATCTGAATCCTAAGATTCTGGCGCTTTTAAAAATGTTTTTGAGGATTCCAGAGTGTCTGAGTTTGAGTGTTTTGGACAGTGGCGTAACTAAGGGCCCGCAGTTGCGGGGGGGGGCCCGTGATCTTGGGGGCCCCGCGAGGGAGCCAGACCAGGCGAAATACTAAACTAGTGACAAGAGTATTACGAAACTGAAAGAAAATACTACAACATATGAACCTCATAATACATATCAACCATTGAAAATGTATGTCTGGTCTAACCAATGTAAAAAATCTCAGAGAGAAATATTCAGACATACTTACTCACCAGATGCCAAATTATCTGTCCGTTTTAAGTGATACCACTATCAGTGTTGCCAGATTGGGGGATTTTCCCCCAAATTTGGGGGATTTTCAAGTAGATGGGGGAAAATCTGGGGGATAGTTTTTTCTAGGGGATTTTTTGGGGGTAAAAATTGTGAGAATTTTCGCTATTTGGGGAAATCGGGTATATTTCAATGAATAAAAATAAAGTAAAAAATTTATTAAAACGCTAAATTTTAAGTTATGTCTTATTTCTTATTTTATGTTATTAAGTAAGTACTACTATTTTCATAAATTGAGATTATTTTTTAAACTATCCAAACTTCTTGGTACAACTGTACTTATCTCTTCTGTCGCCAGTCACATTTTATTTCATTTGTCATTTGTCAATTGTCATTTTATTTTTGGGATTAGAAAAATATAAACAAATAAAAAAGTGACAAGGGTATGAGTTTTATTTTAAAATATTCAACGAATTTGGCTTTTTTTTTGCAAGTATGATTCGAGAATAAATCTATATTTATTTGGGGAATTTTAGTTGACAAACAGTGATTTTTGGGGTATTTTTGAAATCCTTTGGGGGAAATTAGTTATAACCATCTGGCAACCCTGACCACTATTGCTATCTCTGAAACAGGACGTATGAGGTTGGGTAAAGTAAATAAAAATGGCAGATTTTAATATCCATTGGAGGTAAGTTTACAGGGTTGCCAATTTTTAATTTGTTTCCGAGATATAAAGCTTCTGAGGTAAAATGTAAACACAACTAGAAGCTGTGTGAGGGTGAAGATAACAAACACCATTTTGTAGAGAAGAAAGAATCTTTGAACTTTTGCATTGAACACTGTTTTCTAAAATTGATAGATTTTTGAAATAGGTAGATATTCATTAAATAAGTTTTAAATGTTTTTTACATTTCCTGAAACGTACAAAGATTTGGCAACCCTGTGAACTTACCATCAATGAATTCTAAAATTTGCCACTTTTATCTTATTTAACCGACCTCGCCCATCTTACCGTTTCGGAGATATCAATAGTGCTATCACTTAAAACGGACACCCTGTATAAAGAAAAATTTAGAAAAATATATGTATATAAAAGATGGGCCCAGGAAAATTCTTGCGGGGGGCCCCGGATTTGAAGTTACGCCACTGGTTTTGGAGCGTCCTAAAATGGGTTTCAACCTTTGAATATAAAACTACAGAAAGGAGCGTTTTCTATCTGTCACTACAGACAACAAAGGGACGGAAACGGCCATATTGAGCCTCCAAGTATGGACTCATCATTTGTTTTGGTGGTTCGCTGTGTCCTCATTCAAGTAGATGTTTAATGGATTTTAGCGGTTTTAAGTGATAATAAGCACTGGGATTAGTGCGAAAAGAGTGAGTCATAATATTGACAATCATATTTAAATAAATATATGCCACTGCCAAACCGGAAATACTAGTCGGCCATATGCAACCTCCACATATTTTGGTCGCGCAGTTTTGAAGTTATGCTCCTTCCTGTAGTTTTATATTCAAAGGTTTCAACCTTCTGAGTTGTTCTAAAATGCTTTTGGAAATCGGTGTTTGAATGTTTTGGGGCATTCTAAAATGGTTCTGAAATTTCCAAAATTTTCTGGAGCGCTACAGAATGCTTTTGGAAATTCTGAATTTAATTTTAAATGTTTTGAACTTTCCAAAAGGTCTATTAAAATTTTAAAGTGTTCTGTAGTATTTTAAATGGTTTCCAGTAACTTCTAAATTAAAGGAGAAACGAATTCTGTGGGAAATTTTTCCCAAAGATGTTCCTAAGATGTCCATAAACGACATTCAAGACCTCTCGCCTACGTCTCAAAGACATCTTGAAGACGTCGTAATGTAACAAAACTCAAGGTCTTCCAGAGCTCTGTCTAGAGATGTCTTCAGCACTACGACATTCTAAAGACTATTTCAAATCTTCAAAGAGATGTCTCAAAGACGTTTTTGAATCTCTTTTCAATATATAAATCATTTATTCACTTTTAGGCTTGAAGAAGAGAAATATATGAATTTACGACACTTTATATGGACATCTTCGAAACAACGTCTTCTAGGCGTCTTTTTTTGGTCTTCAGAAGTTCAGACGTAATCGTAATACAGACCCTAGAAAAGACGTCTTCAAGACTTTGTGTGCTGTCTGGGCAGTGGAACATCTCATATCTATTATCTATTACTCGTTTAACGGATGTTCATCAGCAACATGACATAAGGTTGGATGGACTCTACCTGAGTTGGGAATCCCACAGCTACAGAACAGTGTTGCCGATAGTGTGCGTAATTCGGGTGGTGTGGTGCGTCTCAGGGCGCAAGGTTGCCAAAATAAGATATTTGATTTCAGAGTGAAGTCTCCAATGAGTCCAATGGTTTGTGGTCGGTTACTAGTTCGAACTCTAGGCCCGCCAGGTAGAAATAAAATCGCTCTATTGCCTATACTAAGGCTAGGCTCTCTTTCTCGGTCTGTGAGTACCGTCTTTCCACATCCGATAAACATTTACTTGCAAATGAAATTGCTCTGGGATTATGTGAATGGTCGAATTGAAGGAGTACTGCTCCTAGTGCCACTGGGCTAGCATCTGCAATTAGCTGAGTTCGTCTCTTCGGGTCAAAATACGATAAAGTGGACATTTTAGATAGAGATCTTTTAAGATTATCAAAATGTTGTTGATGACCTTCATTCCAACTGAATACTGCATCTTTCTTTGTAAGTTGCCGTAGTGATTCCGTGGTTGTTCCTAAATCGGAAAGGAATTTCTCTAAGTAGGTGACTGATCCTAGAAAGCTGCGAACTTCCTTCTTATTTTGAGGGGACCGAAATTCCATAATTGTTTGTACTTTTCTTTGATCCGTCTCTATGCCTTGACTCGACAATTTGTGGCCTAAAAACTCTAAGTCCTGTACTCTGAACAAACATTTGGACTTATTTAGTAGAACATTGTGGGTGTCCAGAACTTATATAACTTTGTCGAGGCAGTTATCATGTTCGGTCTCTGTAGATCCATATATTATTAAATTATCTAAAAAGTTTAGGCAATTTTGGCATGGCACTAAAATTGCTTCAAATATCCTTTGGAATATTTCCGGGGCCAAATTTACTCCAAACATAAGGCGTTTATAGCAAAAAAGGCCCTTATGGGTAATGAAAGTTGTAATGGAGCGACTTTCTGTTTCCAATTCCAATTGATGATATGCACTTTCCAAGTCTAACAGGGAAAAATATTTCGCATTTCGGAGTTTCGTCATGAAGCTGTCAAAAGTAGGCAGTGGGTAGTTTTCTCTTTGAATTGCTTCATTTGCTCTGCGCATATCCACGCAAATTCGAATGTCTTTATTTGGTTTAAAAATTATTACGATAGGCGATATCCACGCACTGGGCTCTGTGACTCTCTCAATAATATCTTTTTTTAACGCTTCATTGATTTTGTTTTCCACTTCTAATTCCACCGATATTGGAATCTTCCTTACCGGCTGTTGCACTGGTTTGACATAAGGATCTATGGATAATTTTATAAGAACACCTTTAATTTTAGGAAACGGTGTGAGCTTTTCACGGTTCGTTGCGTTTATTTCCAATTTTAAAACATCCAATTGTTTCGCTACATCTTTCCCTAGTAACGATATATCTCCCTTTACAACATAGAAATGTGTAATAATTTCATTCTCGTTTGAGATGTTAATAGTTGTTGTAAAGCGGTGATTGATTTTTAGTGGCTCCCCAGATGCATATGATTTCAAATTTCAAAGTGTCTCTAGGTGAATTGTCTATGTTCCAAACAACTGCCTTGTTATTCTCAAGTAATTTCCAATCTTTATCACTTATTATATTAGCCTTCGATCCTGCTCTGGGACTCTGTGCTCTATAGAATTCTACAGCTCGCTTTCCATAGTAGATATCTATTTTCAAAAGCGATAGTCGGCTGAAACGGCACTCTGTGTCACTATCGACAACAGTTCGGCTACGTTCTCGGATCCTTTTATCATGCTACTAACCATTCGAAAAACGTAGTACAAATCTAGGGGAAACTCTAGGAAATTTTTATTTGATTCCTAAGAAAAGTCAATATTATTTATTGAATTGACTGTATACGTCATTAATAAGTTTGTTTTTGTTATAATTTGGTTTGCTTGTTTATACCATAACTATTTTCGCTTCCTGAAAGTTGAGTTTAAGTTTAGAAATTATTCTTTGTTGCCCATTAATAATTTAAATAACAATATTGTTGAAGACGATGAGCTTGAACATATTGGTCTGGAAAATATCCAGTGATGAGTGATGCCTAACCACCAAAAACAGTGACTGTTTTCAAAAAGAAGATGTTAGATTTGAAGAGATAATCGGGCAAAGCTATAATATTTATGTGGCTACAAACTATGTCAAGAGCAGAGCAATAGAGAAAGTATCAATAGCCATCAGGGTTCAGTTTCCTGTGACTCAAGATGTGAAAAATCTAATTGAAACAGGATTTATGGAAAAAATTAATTTTCCAGGTGTGATTACTATCACACGGCCGATGGAACATGGAACCCACAGTGAGTGAAATTATTAGACCACATGATGAAGAACCCTGGCTAATGACACCTAGAGAAAACTCTGCTCCAGGAACTCCAGAGTTCAATTATAGCCAAAATCACATCCAAACTCGAAATTGTATCGGTGTGTTTAAACAAAGATTTGTGTGTACTTCAAAAGTATTGAGGCATGCCCCAGAAAAAGTTGGGCGCTCTGTTATTGTTTGTGTTATTAGACATAATAAGTGCTCGGAAGGGAGAAGGTGAGAATGGTCCCCGAACCTCATATCCGAAGGGATAACATTCAGGTACCGAGGTACCATATAATGTAACGTTATGCAAGCAGGAGTCCAAGCAAGAAATAATTTGATTCGTCGTCATTTTATGCACTGATTTTCTAAAATGTTATTATAAAGATTTTAACCACAATATTGTGTTTTATTCCGAGTTTTTCGCTTCTCACTCTCATGACAATGACGATAATATTAATATTATTAATATAATCGGAAACCGGCGTCTGCTCGAAATAAACTAATGAAAATATTAAATATTATTAAATAAATAAGAAATAGGAATGGAATAATTATTTCTCAATATAAATATGGAATATCAACAACAACAACTTCGCAATTGTCAGTGTCATACATGAAACTTCACAATGCACATGCGTCAGTAGTATTCGACACGTCTCGAGATGTAGAAATGAAATTATAAAAAAAATCGCGTTTTGTCGATATTCTTGATGCACAGAGTGCCAACCATGTAGAATCTTGTCGACTGATAGAATTCTACATGACACAGAGTCCCGCTCGAATCGATAAGTAAGGTCAGTCGTACTCCCCCTACCAGGCATTCAATAAGATCATCCGAATGACTCTGGTATCCTGGTATTTTTGTGTTGTCCACCTTGAAACAATCAAAGCTTTTGATAGTGTCTTCATCGATTCCCCCTTCAGGATTTCCGGTTTCAACGAAATTTACCCCAGCAACAAATATGTAGATATATATTTTATTTAAAATAAAAAATAAAATTGTTTCTCATTCCGCAAGAAAATCTAAAAACTAATGACATCTGACATCGTGTCTCGTGTGTCACGTCACTGATGATCACTAATGAAAACGCTATTGAAATATGATTGAAATTATGTCGCTACAAATTATAGGCAATTTTTTGCAAGGATAACCAAGCATACTCGATTATGCTCAGATGTTATGTGTCAATTGTGTCATACTCCCCCTCAATGTATTCCCCTAACTCCCGGCCACTATCAAATTCTGGGATACTCGAGGATCAAGAACACTTAACTTCTTCTGTGAGAACTGAGAACAAACCGAAAATCACCTTTTCTACATTTAAAATCGACGAAAAAATTAACTCACTAACTAGCACAGCCTGAATCTGCATTCCATCGCGGTCTGCAGGTGACGTCATCACTATTAGCTGCTGGTAGTGACGTCACTCGTAGGCCAGGAATTGGATGGTGAGGGAGTTAGGGGAGTATGACACTATGACACAACTGACACATAACATCTGAGCATATTCAGTGTTTATGCTCGCGAAAAATTGAAATAGGAATCACATTGCGCTTATGCTCCGATATCAACTGTCAGTACTGCATTTACTGGACGCCGTTCCGATATATTAAGCAAATTGTGGCGGAATGACGTCATATGACGCAACCGCCTAGCTACCGATTTTTAAACGAAAACTACTGATTATTTCTCCAAGAATCTACCGACTTCATTCCGTCAGAAGTGGAAGCACTGAATGAGTGGATTATTGCGGAACTTATGGGTGGACCTCTGCGGGACGAGCGCAGCGAGTTCCGCAGCCATCTACTCACCAATATACTGTTGAACTGTTCAAGTAAAGACATTCACCTGAAACGTGTAGTTTTTAAACTAATGAGAATAACTCACATTTAAGTGAGTTAGGTTAGTATCGTAATTAAACAACATATTGATAAATAGATGGCTGCGGAACTCGCTACGCTCGTCCCGCAGAGATTCACCCATAAGTTCCGCAACAATTCACTCATTTGTACTTGAATAACTTGTCACATTATGTTCTAGTTTGGTAAAGTAATATTACTAATTCCTGTTGAAAGGCAAATTGACAAAAAGTGAATAATCATAATCTTACAAAATTTGACTTTATATAATAAGTTATTGTTCTAATACAAATAAGTGGATTATTGCGGAACTTATGGGCGGTGGACCTCTGTGGGACGAGCGCAGCGAGTTACGCAGCCATCTTCTCACCAATATACTGTTGAACTATTCAAATAAGATAGGTGCTCACCTGAAACGTGTAGTTTTTGAACTAATGAAAACAACTGATATTTGAGTGAGTCAGGTTAGTATCGTACTTGAACAACGTATTAATGAATAGATGGCTGCGGAACTCGCTGCGCTCGTCCCGCAGAGGTCCACCCATAAGTTCCGCAACAATCACCTCGTTTGTACTTGAACACAGTCCACCATTCAATAAAAACACCACAGTCACATTATGTTACTAGTTTGGTAAAGTAACATTACTAATTCTTGTTAAAAGGTAAATTGACAAAAAGTGAATAATCTTACAAATTCTGACTTTATATAATAAAATATTGTTCAAGTACAGGGTGTTTTTTTATATATTAACACTCCATCTACAGCCTTCACCTTTACAAGTAGATGACAGGTGTAAATACAAAAGTTGTACAGTATTGGCTAAATTTGTAGAATCCATGGATGGTCAGAAACAAAAATTGAATGTCAGAAATGTGAAATATGTTGCATGCTTTCAGCTTTTTTCAAATGGGATGCCCTATATTCTATATTTTTGAAAAGTACCTACCTACAATTTCCTGATTCCAAAACTATATAGCTTGTCTGTATTTGGTGGAGCCGTCTTCAACATAGTTGGTTCTAAAAATTTTAAAAATACTATCAGAGAAACCAAGTACCTCAAATTTTACCTGCAGCTTTTACCTGTACAGATAGAATAGTTCACAAAATCAGTAGGAGGATAGTATTTTTACAATTTTTGGAGCCGAATATATGAGAGACTGTTCAATCAAATATAGACAAACTACCTATATATTTTTGGAATCGGAACATTGTGCTCTTCAAGGATATAGAATGAAATATAGGAGGGCATCCCATTTGAAAAAAGCTGGAAGCATGCAAGATTTCACATTGGTTTCTAAAAATACAGCCAAAACTGTACAACTTTTGTATTTACACCTTTCTTCTACCTGTAAAGGTAAAGGCTGTAGGTGGGGTGTCAATACATAGAAAAACACCATGTAAATAGGTACCTTTTTTTTTATAGGTAGGGGAGACTGTTGTATACTGGGACAATATTTTTCTAATTGAAATAAAAAATTTGTTGAATAATTTTTAACTATTGTGAATATTCTAATATATTTAAAAGTAGTTTGTTTATTAACAATTATAAAAATTTCTATAACTTTTACACTTTAAAAATTGAATGTCCCACTATACACCACTTTCCCACTATGCAACCATCCCATGTTGCATACTGGGAACGATGCATGTGTATAGTGGTACAATGTTTTTTGATCCCAAATAAGTAAATATAAAAAGAAAATTCGGTCGCTTATTCACAAAATTATAGAACTTCAACATAAATTAGGTAGGTCGCCAAACTTATTTCGAATTCGAAAAAGTTTGAACCATTCTTCTATACGGCGATTTCATTTTCCGTCCATGTTTTTGGATTTATTTTAATTTGCGAAGGCAAATCTATAAGCCAACATTCTAGTTTTTCTGCTAGTTAAACCGTAGCACCTTTGAGAAGAAATAACTGGATATTTGCTAAGCATTGGCTTTTCATCGTCACTGAAAATCTGCTTGACACCCAATGACACCATGTTGCTTTTGAAATTTAATTTCTGCGTGTTTGCTTCATTTATTTTGTGCTTCTTTCCATGCAAGGCTGATTTGCTAACTCCAAATTGAACTACAGCAGTCCTAATATTGGTTTCATTTTTAAGAACAGCATCTACCGCCGAGTTTACCGCCCTCCCCAGCATTCTCAAGGTGAATTTTCCGATTTCTTGTTTTTCCGGCCCCTATTATTATCAATTTCTGGAAGAAAGGAGGTATTGAAACTAGGTAAAATACAAAAGTGTTCCATTATAGAGCATATAAAATGTTTGTCCCAATATGGAACCCCGGAAATTCTGTCCCCGTATACACTGTCCCACAATACAACCTTATACGTTTTTTGAAATTTTCTGAATTTGAGAAAATATAAACAAATACTAGCAAAAAATAACCCTAATACACCTTCAAGACACCTTCTGGCATAATTATCCTCAAATTCAGGACAAACTATTGGATATTACTGGCATAAACTTTGCCCAACACGTGGTCGTAAAAAAAAACTTTGTCACTTTAATGCTTACACTAACGATGAAAATCCCGCCATATTTAAGACTCTAACGGCCAATGCCAAGGTTATATCTAATGCTCATAGATGATGCAGTTGACACAATTTTTTTCGGAATTTTAAGCGATACCGGTGGCGGACAATTTGAATTGTCCCACTTAAGGAACCTGTCCCACTATACAACAGTTTCCCCTACCTATTTTTTTATGCCTTTTGATACAACTAGGCACCAGATTCAACAAATGATTTCAAAATTGTTTTTATTGAATGGGGTTTGGGTTGGGTAGGTCACTTCACCATTTGCCTGGTGGGCCAAATGACCCCCAGTCCGACACTGTTCTTTTTCAAACATGATCAGAAATAGGTAGGTACATAAGCTATCATGATAAGTTTCATATTTTAGAGTCTCTATAAAGAAGAAAAAAATTATGATAAGCAAACAATAATTTAATCTTCTACTACAAAACTAGACATAATACATTTAAAACACTCTCATAATAATAATTCCTAGACAATCTTATCATTTTGCGGTTGGATAATGAAACAAACTAATGAGTCACAAAAAGCTTTTTGATGAATAACTCGCAATGAATGCGTTTAGAAATAAAAATTTATACATTTCTGATTAGTTTCTCATTGCTTTTAAAGTACCTATACGTGCCTATACTATATACCTAATATACTTTAACAATTTATACCTAATAAATGTAGGTAGTTTAGTCTTTATACATCAAAATATAATATAGGAAAATCTGAGACAGAAATTATTAAAAATAACTAAAATATTAATTCAATTAATAATTATCTTTGGATAATCAATATACCTAATAGTAATTCAAGCAACAAATTGATTAAAATTATAGTATCAATTTGCATAGGAGGGCTCGGTATACCTAGTTGGTGCGCCCATCTAAACGAGTTCATTATTATCCTCTGCTACTAGGCCATGAATCGAAAATAGAGGAGGATGCAAACAATGAACGATATCCTTTGAAATTAAAATAACGCCAGGGTCATATTGAATAATTACTATTTAGAAATAAAATTATTTATTATTAATCATCGTATAATAATTTACTGACCTACAAAAGCAACATTGCAATAATTTCTTGGTTTATTTGTAGTACTTACTAGGTACCACCCCCATAATGATTGCTTATATGAACTATGTTGCCAAATTTTGTTATTTATTTTATGTTAATGTTTGTTAATTGTTAATATTATCATATAGTAGGAATTTCTTTAAGATTATATTGGTTTTATTTTTAAATTTAAAAATTAAATAACGAAGAAGTGCATATAATATTCTTTTAAAAAAAATAAAAACAGTCCCTTTAATCTGAAATATCGCAATCGATTTTCTCTCGTCGAGGCTAAATATAATATTTTAATGCCACTTGTTACGCCTATAAGGCTACAACAAATAACAAAGTTCAGCCCATCAAACGGCAGGCGCATGTTCCCAGCACGATATTCCCCTAGGATGAAATCCTGTGAAGTGTTGGCAACGTCGCTGGGCGCTATGAATAAAACGTTACGATCGCTCGGTTTTAGTTGTAATTGCCGTAAGAGGAATAGAGATGCAAACATCAAAACTGAACGAGCCGATGGTGTTTTTGTAAGGAATCAAGGGAGGGGCACCTGGTGGGGCTCCCCTGACTAGGGAAAAAAGATACCATCTGTTGTACGAGGAGTCTCGCCGGTTTTATCGTGGAAATTGTAATGAAAATTTCCTCGTCGCCATTTTTCGGATGTTTTTGACCGCGATTTTCCGCTGATTTTGTGCCCCGAATACGAATCAATATTCGAGTGATTTTGAATCACATTTGAAGCGAAAACATCAACATTTGAAAGTGGTTTTTAAAGTGCCTTTTATTGCACACCAAACCAGGGGAATTTACGAGCGGAAATTTGTATAGTATGAATGAGGTTTATCCATAAAATTTAATTACCTAAGTACTACAAATTGATTTGGTTTATACCTATGTAAACAACACAAATAATCATTCAATAAATTCCTTGTCTCTAAAATAATGAAGGAAAAAGTATTTAATTTAAATCCCTAGAAAGTTTCAAATAATAAATTTACTAATAAAAATGACTCATCCTTTGTAATACTTATTCTAATCTGGTTTTTAGATGTTGATTCAATTATCATAGGGAACATTTGTGTTCCAAATCAATATCCCCCCTTTTAATGGATTAATCAAACCAAAAATTAAGCTGCACTAATAAACATATGGCCCTGATAGGTATCAGACATGAAAAAGGTTTTCATTGAATTTTCTGAATTGGTGTTTTTAGTACTGGAATTTTTTCTAGGTGTTTGATGTCAGATTCTAATAGATTGAAGTAATTTTCTTGTCCATAAGTTGCAGCTTTTCTTAGATCTACATTACATTAAGTACATAGGTATTTTTTTGCATAAAAACTTTCCCACATTTTTCCTCAAAATTGCTTTTCATTGACCATTGTAGTTGTAGGTACTTCCCCAAACTTCTTCAAAGTTTCTCTTAGGTAGAGATAAAAACTTCTCAGGTAATTGGATTTCTTAGCCCTTTAATTCTCTCATTATGCACTTTGTATTTCTTGTTTTATTCAATAAAGTGGTGTAAACATACTTACTCATTGAGGTCTCTCAACACTTTGCTCTCATGTTCATCATATGTAATAAGTTTATTTCGCAATTAGCTACTTCATGCCTACTTTAAAACATCAATTTTCATACTTTAAATAAGCTTCTAAAACTTGTTGAGTTTCTTTTATTTCAGATTAGCTTAAGCATAAAGTAATTCTGCATTATTGGACTTTTTAATAAGAACTTCTCTAATACAGATTTAATTATTTTGAAACATTTCACTTTTTCCCTACTTTTTATTTATACTGCTATTCAATTTCTCATTTTCTTCTGTTCTTCAAGTTCTCAATTCCTTCCTCTCTGGATATTTATTCAAATGGTTTCTTTGAATGGAAATTTTGAATTTGCACTTTTTACAGAAACTAACTTTGCCTCTGGGCTCAAGATCCACTTTTAATTTATTTTCCCTTATACAGTGTGTCCACTTAAGTTCGCAGCCTATAGGAAACTTTTTTATTATTAATTTTACAAAAAAAAGTTATTCTTTATAAAAGTTTCTGTTTCTTGAAAAAATAGTATTAAAACTATTAAAACTTGAAATAGTATGTACAGGGAGGTCAGAAAATAGAAAAATATACAGAATTTTTTGGTAAAACTAGCAAAAAAAATGGCACGTCACTATTTTTTTAAACTTTTGATATTTTTTTTTCAGATTAAACAAGTCATTTTACAGTCAAAAGATACCTTTCGTTATCACAAACAAACCTGTCAAATTTGAAAAAAAAAATTGGAAAAGGGATTTTTGAGCTAACAAAAACGATTTTTTCTAAAACTTTGACACCCCGTAACTCAGAAACTAAGCATTTCCGGACACATGTTTGTGGGAACTTTTTTTCTTAAAATATTATAAGGAATCAGATCCTGAAGTTATGAATCATACTTAGGAAACACCCTGTATATTTTTCTATTTTTTGACATGCTATTTCAAGTTTTAATAGTTTAATATTATTTTTTCAAGAAGCAGAAACTTTTATAAAGAATAACTTTTTTTCGTAAAATTGATAATAAAAAAGTTTCCCATATGCTGCGAACTTAAGTGGACACACTGTACATATAAGAGGTTCTATTTTATTAATCTTGCACCTAAGTTCAAATCGCTGAAAATATTTTTCACAGATAATTTTGGGAATTTTCAAGGGGTCAACCATTTCCCGAAATACGTGTACACTTGGCCCGAATTACCTCCAAAATACTTCGAAGTACCTAGAAATACCTTGAAGTACCTTGTATTCCCGTCGAAGTACGCGAAATACCCTCAAATTCTCGCGCGAAGTCCCGCAACACTTTTATCTATTGACGTCCCCTCTCTATTGATTTCGAAAAGAGAAAAAACAGCAAATGCCATAGCGATAGGATAGGGATAACAATCTCTATCCGTTACAGAGTCCCAGCCCTGGTGACTGTTAGTTCTACAAGGCTGTTAGGTACCATTACTTAACTGACATTGATTACTTATACATGCCAGGTAAATCTTTCCATTTGTTTCAATTAATATGCAGTCAGTCCAAACCAAGGGGCAAACCACCTAGGAATTCTTTGCTAAAAATGTGGGGAATTTAGAGGAATTTGTGGGAAATTTAGAGGAATTTGTGGGGAATTTGAAGGAACTCGTCGAAATTTATGAGAATATAGGAAATTTGGAGAAGAATTTTTATGTGGAATTTGTGAGGAATTTAAAGGAAATTGTAGGGTCATGACATCACTGAGGTTCACATTCTTATTATAAGAAATAGTAATGAATGGAAATTTGAAAAAAAAATCCAGTTTTGTGTTGGATGTTGGATATATATTTTTATTAAAGTAATCCTCCCAAAATTACACGTTATGATTTACAGGTCCAAATTTGAAAAAATCAAAAGAATAATGAATACAGTTTTTGTAGGCTGATTTCCGAAATTTTTCATGTTACTGTATTTCACTGGAAAATTTTGAAACTTAGGGAAAATAAGCTTCTCACCTTCCTTTCTACATGCAAAAAGTTTCAAAATTTTCCCTTCACTAGTTTTTTAGGAAAACTTTGAAATATGTGAGACTGTATTTCCAATTAATTCAGTTATTGTAGGTGATTTCCAAGATGCCTCATGTTGTAATTTTCTACTGAAAAAATTTGAAATTTTGAGAAAATAAGCTTCTTACCTTCCTCTCTACATGCAAAAAGTTTCAAAATTTTCCCTTCATTAGTTTTCCAGGAAAACTTTGAAATGTGTGAGAATATATTTTCAACTAATTCAGTTTTTGTAGGTTGATTCCCAAGATTTTTCATGTTGTAATTTTCTACTGGAAAAATTCAAAATTTTGGGAGAATAAGCTTCTTACTTTCCTCTTTACATGCAAAAAGTTTTAAAATGTTCCTTTCACCAGTTTTTCAGGAAAACTTTGAAATATATGAGACTGTATTTTCAATTAATCCAGTTATTATTGGTTGATTTCCAAGATTCCTCATGTTGTAAATTTCTACTAGAAAAATTTGAAATTCTGGGAAAATGAGCACCTTACCTTGCTCTTTACATGCAAGAAATTTCAAAATTTTCACTTCTCTAGTTTTCCAGGAAAACTTTAAAATGTGTGAGACTATATTTTCAACTGATTCAGTTTTTGTAGGTTAATTCTCAAGATTTTTTATGTTGCTGTTTTCCATTGGAAAAATTTAAAAGTTTGGGAAAATGAGCTTCTCACCTTCCTCTTTACATGCAGAAAGTTTCAAAATTTTCCCTTCCAATATTTCTTATGTTGTTATTTTCCACTAGAAAAATTTTAAGTTTTAGAAATATGAGGTTCTCACCTTCCTCTTTACATGCAAAAAGTTTCAAAATTTTCCCTTCACTAGTTTTTTAGGAAAACTTTGAAATATGTGACTGTATTTTCAATTAATTCAATTATTGTAGGTTGATTTCCAAGATTCCTCATCTTGTAATTTTCTAATGAAAAATTTTGAAATTTTGAGAAAATAAACTTCTCACCTTCCTCTTTACATGTAATAAGTTCCAAAATTTTCCCCTCACTAGTTTTCCAGGAAAACTTTGAGATGTGTGAGAATATGTTTTCAACTAATTCAGTTTTTGTAGGTTGATTCCCAAGATTTTTCATGTTGCTGTTTTCTACTGGAAAAATTTGAAATTTTGGGAAAATGAGCTTCTTACTTTCTTCTCTACATGCAAAAAGTTTCAAAATCTTCCCTTCACTTGTTTTCCAGGAAATTTTTGAAATGTGTGAGACAGTATTTTCAATTAATTCAGTTATTGTAGGTTGATTTCCAAGATTCCTCATGTTGTAATTTTCTACTGGAAAAATTTGAAATTCTGGGAAAATGAGCATCTCACCTTGCTCTTTACATGCAAAAAGTTTCAAAATTTTCCCTTCACTAGTTTTTTAGGAAAACTTTCAAATATGTGACTGTATTTTCAATTAATTCAGTTATTGTAGGTTGATTCCCAAGATTCCTCATCTTGTAATTTTCTACTGAAAAAATTTGAAATTTTGAGAAAATAAGGTTCTCACCTTCCTCTTTACATGTAGTTTCAAAATTTTCCCTTCACTAGTTTTTCAGGAAAACTTTGAAATGTGTGAGACTATATTTTCAACTAATTCAGTTTTTGTAGGTTGATTCCCAAGATTTTTCATTTTGCTGTTTTCTACTGGAAAAATTTGAAATTTTGGGAAAATGAGCTTCTTACTTTCTTCTCTACATGCAAAAAGTTTCAAAATGTTCCCTTCACTTGTTTTCCAGGAAAACTTTGAAATGTGTGAGACAGTATTTTCAATTAATTCAGTTATTGTAGGTTGATTTCCAAGATTCCTCATGTTGTAATTTTCTACTGGAAAAATTTGAAATTCTGGGAAAATGAGCATCTCACCTTGCTCTTTACATGCAAAAAGTTTCAAAATTTTCCCTTCACTAGTTTTTTAGGAAAACTTTCAAATATGTGACTGTATTTTCAATTAATTCAGTTATTGTAGGTTGATTCCCAAGATTCCTCATCTTGTAATTTTCTAATGAAAAATTTTGAAATTTTGAGAAAATAAGCTTCTCACCTTCCTCTTTACATGTAATAAGTTCCAAAATTTTCCCCTCACTAGTTTTCCAGGAAAACTTTGAAATGTGTGAGAATATATTTTCAACTAATTCAGTTTTTGTAGGTTGATTCCCAAGATTTTTCATTTTGCTGTTTTCTACTGGAAAAATTTGAAATTTTGGGAAAATGAGCTTCTTACTTTCTTCTCTACATGCAAAAAGTTTCAAAATGTTCCCTTCACTTGTTTTCCAGGAAAACTTTGAAATGTGTGAGACAGTATTTTCAATTAATTCAGTTATTGTAGGTTGATTTCCAAGATTCCTCATGTTGTAATTTTCTACTGGAAAAATTTGAAATTTTGGTAAAATGAGCTTCTCACCTTGCTCTTTACATACAAAAAATTTCAAAATTTTCCCTTCACTAGTTTTCCAATAAAACTTTGAAATGTGTGAGACAGTATTTTCAATTAATTCAGTTATTGTAGGTTGATTTCCAAGATTCCTCATGTTGTAATTTTCTACTGGAAAAATTTGAAATTTTGGTAAAATGAGCTTCTCACCTTGCTCTTTACATACAAAAAATTTCAAAATTTTCCCTTCACTAGTTTTCCAATAAAACTTTGAAATGTGTGAGACTGTATTTTTAACTAATTCAGTTTTTGTAGGTTGATTTTTCATGTTGCTGTTTTTCACTGGAAAAATTTGAAATTTTGTGAAAATGATCTTCTCACATTCCTCTTCACATGCAAAAAGTTTTAAAATTTTCCCTTCACTAGTTTTCCAGGAAAAATTTAAAATTTGTAAGACTGTATTTTCAACTAATTCAGTTTTTGTAGGTTGATTTCCAAGATTTTTCATGTTGCTGTTTACCACTTGTAAGAGACATTTGTAGGAAATTTGAGAGGAGTTTGGAGGAATTTGTGAAAATTTGAAGGAATTCGCAGGGAATTTAGGGGAATTTAGGGGAATTTGTGGGGTATTTGGAGAAGTTCGTGGTGGGGTATTTGGAGGAATTTGTGATGGGGTATCTGGAGGAATTTGCTGGAATTATGCTTAAAAATTCCCCTTCAAGGAATTGTTTGCACCAATTCTGGGATGGTGGTTTACCCCTTGGTTCAAACCACAGCATATACAAAAACAATCAGCAGGCTAACTCTCACGCGCAACTTTTCTGCGCACGCCGCCATTAGGGGATACTATTGTGTCATAACGCTGTCATTGAACGGCAGGAGCGCCGAAATTTTATTTTATTTGTTTATTTCTGACGGAGGTCATAGGCGTGCGGTGTAGAGCGGAATTTTAGCTATGATTTTCAAAATGATTTTGATATACTTATTCGTGTTGTCATTTATGGTGTTATCTGTTATCATTCTTGTATATTCAATAATAATAATAGATTAGTAATTAAAAACATTATTATATGTAAGTAATAATAAATTAGTTTATTTAAAGCCAATACGACTCTGTCACAGGAAAGAAAAAACCAAAATTATCGTTAATCAGGCCCTGTTCCGTATCCCAAAATGGCCGCTAGTGACATTTTGACGATTAATTCCTTTATTACACGGGCTGTCACTCAAGTTAGCCTGCTGATTGTTTTTGTATATGCTGTGGTTCAAACTATGTCAATATACAGGGTGGACCAAAAGTCTTTTCACTTTTCCAACAATGAGGAAAAAAACTAAAAAAGTGGGAGAAACTTTCAATAACGGCTTCGATTGAAATGTAAACAGACTTATGGTCCATCCTGTATTTAGCCTGTTCGAAGATGAACTATAATTTTCATTCCATAATATTTCAATTTCAGGGAATGAGAATTAAATGTTCTTGGTACATAAAAAAAATACTTTTAAATGGCTCGAAATACCTCGGCTTATCATGAAATACTTCGAATTACCTTGAAATACTTCAAATTACCTCGAAATACTTGGAAGTATTAGGCAATACCACGAAAAACTAGGATAGAGTGGTTGACCCCTCGGGAATTTTTTAGGTTTTTTCGAGCATTAAGTTGAAAGAAAATTTCTAACTTTGCTTCTGGGCTCAAGATACACTTCTAATTTATTTTCCCTTATAAAGAATGCTCTATTTTTTTTTTTAACAATAGATGTATATACCTTAACTGGAGACCCTGAGCTTGAAAGCTATGCGGGTCATTCAGTATCATATTATAACATCATTACAATATACTATATTATTATACATTATACAATATCACACAAGAGAGAATATCCAGTACAAGTAGGTACTGTATCACAAAGTTATTGCATTTATGAATATATTAGTTCTAAATTGCAGATAGAATCTTCCATTTTACAGTCCCAAAGTATCCATTGGAGATCAGCTGCTTCAGCTTACACTTGGAACAAGTTATGTTCAATCTTTTAACAGATTCTGGAATTCGATTGTAGTACCTTAGTCCTTTTGATAAGATGCTACGTTGGCCAGTTGTAGTAGTGTTCACACTCCGTGTACAATGTTCTCCATTTTACTTCTGTTACCTTCACATTCAATATACTGTAGTCTATCTGATAGATAGTCCCTAAACCACAGTAGTGCTGAACTTCCAATATCAGTTTTTTCAAACACCTCCAAGAGAATTTTGTGATTTACTGTGTCAAAAGCTTTTCTCAAGTCCAGCGAGACAAGTACACACTTATATCTCTTATTAACCTTTTCATAAATATTTGCAATTAGGTCTGTAGTTGCTGAGGACTTATTGCTGTGTTTTCTGAATCCATATAGACCCGCATATCAAAAATTAATCGTATAATTACACAGGTCTCCAATACTTTTAGACTTTTATGAATCCTGTAAGCTTAAAATCGCTACGGTGACTGGAAATATTTTGGGAATTTTTCAGTTTTCTTTAAGAATCAAGTTGAAAGAGAATTCCTAACTTTGCTTCTGGGCTCAAGATCCACTTTTAATTTATTTTTCCATACAAAAGAGGATCTATTTTATAAATCTTCTACTGTCACTTGCGATTTTTTTGAACAGAAAATCTTTATTTGTAGAGATCTTGGAACTCCATCAACCTCTATGAATATCCTTGGATCTACTGGGCTATCCTGGAATCTCTAGGCCTTGGATCTTTATAAAGATCATTTGGATTTCCATGGATCTACTCCTTAATAAAATCATAGAATAAAATAATCTTCTTTTAAAATCCTAATTTGAGTTTGCCTTTTCCTTACTCTTCTTCTGAATTTCAATTTTCCTTTACTTTTGTTTCTTCTTTATTCCTTTTATAGTTTATTTTTTCTTTCCCACTATTGTTTCTCCCTATAGTAAACCAGCCAAAACTAAAAATTAGTTTTATTGAAAATGTAAAGATATCTATACAAAAAGCACTTTAAAAACCACTAAATTAACAGACAGAAAACCCAAAAACAAAGTAACAAAACTAAAAACAAACCCATATTCTATAGGTATTATTTATATTAATCAAATCAAGAACTAACGTGTGTGCCAACAATATTGTTTCCTGAAAAAGGAAACAATTTGTTTGTTTTTTTCGCGTGAAAAGTTCCTAAAAAACCGCCACCACGTCGTGCATAGAGGACTGCGCCATGGGGTGCACAGTTTCGGCTGAAGAAAGGGCCGCCATCGCCAGGACCAAACAAATCGACCAAACCCTCAAAGAAGAAAGTCAACGGTCCAAAAGGGATGTTAAACTTTTACTTTTGGGTATGTAAACCTTTCACTATAAGAAAAAGGGAATGATGATAGAAGTTTTTGTCCACTTGTGTATAAATTTATATTTCTTTTACATTATTAAAATCAATTATTATTGATTTTATGCAAAATGATGTTTGAAGCTTATAAAATTTAAGCCAATTATTGTAAGTCCTTAATTGTATTAGTTTTTCTTGTGGTCAGACTCAAAAGACGTCACATATCCAATATCCATTTAAAAAAAAAAAACTAGTTTTATCTCGTAAAGTCGTTTTAAATGATGTCAACAGTCAGGGTCGGATGCGCATCAGCCAAAACCAGACACAAGAACGAAATTACAATTCAAAGAAAATGGGCATCATTTCCATTTAAATTATTCGTCCCTATTCTTCCATTACTCCATCATAAGCAATTTCGCGCATCCTTGAACAAAGCCTTGAAAAATTCAAGGACACAATTTATTTTTAATAAAGAATTTGAGGATTAAAACTTCAAAGATTCATATGTATGTGAGGGCTGAATAAAACTCAAATCATTAAGAAATACCCAACTTGCATCATCAAAAAACATCCTCACTTGCAATAAATCCTCTATACTTAAGTATACGAACAATGACAAGGTTGGGACTTACCAGTTATAATTTTCTTTTACTTGTTCTTGTAAAAAGCTTTTCAGTGTTATTTCTAAACTATTTACAAATTTCCAATTAGAATGAAATCCTTATCAAACTATACTAAAATTGATGACGTAAAACAGTACTAAACACAAATATACATTGAAACATGTGTTTGTATATTTAAAACCTTAGAACCGCTTAAAATAATATTATTTTTACATTCTTGTATATGAAATGTTCAAAGTAAGATAATGTGGCTATTTTCCATCAATGCATTGTATTACTTTTATGTGTCTATGTAGAGGAAATTGTTTGTAGTTTGATGACAAATTTGATTTGAGTAGTTGTAATTATAAAAATCTTCAACTCTGTCTGCTTAAAAATATATGTACTAAGGAAAACAAATCACTTAAGTGAAAGCTGAAAATTCATGAGGTTTCTGAATCCTCGCTCTCTTGATTTTCCTAAAGTAAAAAGGAAAAAGCTGTAAAAATGAGAAATAAAAACTTTTTTGCTCACATAAATTGCAAAAGAATTGTCTTATTATGACTTTGGAAATGATATTTTTGTTTGCCTTACTTTAAAAGTAATCTAATAAAGACAAATGGAATGGAAATACAATGTTAGTTTGGGTTAAGGATCAATAAATACAATATTAATGAAATCTTTGGAATTTGGAATACAGGTCCTAAGACAGTCAATTTATAAACCAATCCAAATTTTCAAAAGAATGAATTTGAAGCAAAAGATATCTTAATGAATCAGAGGCTTTCAAAAGTGATTAAATTCAAGTTTTAAAGTCTGTTGCCTTCTTTTTTTCTTACATTTTGATGGTATTCAATGACCTCAAAACTCTTGACTTACACTACTAAAAATAAATTACAAATCCTAAGTGTAGGTAGAAGCTAAATTGATTGAAGTTTTTAATTGTACAGGTCAAGTGGCTTCAATTAGGTTCATTCAGAGAAGAGGTGTAAGAGTTAAGATCTATTGAACTAATTGCACTAATTAAGATTTATATTTGATAATCTGAAATTGCAAAACATAAATTTTCAAGAGATATGTAGTAAATATCCAATACATATAATATAAGCTTTTTTCATATTCTGACCCAATAATATTTCTTGTTGAATAAAATATAGAGCAGAAATAAGAGGATACCTAAATTGGACGATACTATTTTTCTCAAAGGCAAAGGGAATTCGTATCCCAATAAGAATCTTCAAGGTTGAATCTTCAAAAGATAAAAATTTGATTACGCCCTCATCATAATAATTAAATTCGATTATAGTTTGGTTTACAAGTATCAACAAGTGTGTCACTATAAATATAACCATCCCACATGAGAGGCAAAAAGCCAAATTGCTATAGTTTAAGTGTCCGTTTCCGGAAACATTTAAAGTGTTTCAAGTGGCGTTTTTAAACGATCCGCCAGCGTAGAAACAATTACACAAATCGAATGGCATTCCGCAGCAGTAAAAATTGTCCATAAAAAAGTGTTTAATATACCTACTTACTAATTGTGTACATTAACATTTAAACTGTTGCTAAAATTAGGACAATTATTATGTTTTGATACACAGTGTATATAGAATTTGAATGGACATATATATTCATTCATTATTTCAAACCGCATGCACTCAAAATAAAACCGAATCTCTCCGGAGATTAAACTAAATTATAAACAAAGCCTTATTCTGTGTACCGAATTGGATTTGGGTGTTATTTCCCGTGCAGTGAAGCTATGTTTGTACTTTTAATAACAATAGTTTATTCATTTTAAAGTTTATATTGTTTTGTTTGGACACAGCAACAATATGCTTATTATTCATATCAAAGAGAAGTTTTCAGTTTTCCCTCGAGACATTATTTGCCTTGAATTTCTCAGATGTCTGGACAATGAAAAGACTTATAATTTACAACCCCTATAAAGCAATTATACTATTGATTATGAAACATTAAAAGTTACATTGTACTTTAATTATATTTAATGGGGGATAATTTCAAGACTTTAAAGTTGCTCAAGCTGTTTTTCATTTATCTACTCAATTATTGAGTTTCCAATTTAGTTATTAACAATTTTTTCTTTTAATTGCAGGCGCTGGCGAATCAGGAAAAAGTACCATAGTAAAACAAATGAAGTAAGTAATATTTTTATCTATGTGTTGATTGATATTTTGTAAAATCAAATTTCTAATAATTTCTAAACAAGTGTCTAGAGTATTTTTAGTAGAATCATCAATATTTCCATATTTATTTATTTTATCCCAGCCAGTATTTACTCTATAACCCAACGCACTGCTGGTTCACCACTAAAAATATCTCTATATCTGCCAATATTGAGCATTGATTTTCTGGTTTGTATACTTTGTGAAGGCGTTGGCAATCTTTTATAAACATAGATTATCGAATAAATATTTCATTGAGAATTATTATTCTTGGTGTATGGGAAGTTAAATATAGGTACTTTAGAAGCTAAAAATGCCTATATAAATTATGATACAAAATTTATAATAATAATATTTTACTATTATTATTATTATTATTATTATTGTTAATAGCAGTAGGCAGTTTAAAGAAAAACCGATGAGACTGCCGTATTTGTTTAGACAGCTATCGCATTCTTCGTTTTGATTGTATGGTCTATAGACAGTAGTGCACAAAGGAGGTTGTGGCCCAACTTGTCATTTCCTGCTCGAGGCGATTCTTAAACTGATTTTTGGAGGTAGAGTTTATGGTGTCAGCGCTCAGGCGGCTCCAATTGTAAACAACACTATTGTTAAGGAAATTCCTCCTCAGGAGCTTATTGCATCTTTCTTTAGAAAACTTTTGATCATGTCCTCTCAGATTTATTTTGTAACTTAGGTGGAAGATGTGTCTCAGGTTATAGGCATAGTGACCGTTGAGTATTTTATGTGTTTCAATGAGATCACCTCTGATTCTCCTGTCTCTTAAAGTTGTGAGGTTCAATCTCAGGAGCTGTTCCTCATAGGACAGATTTTTAAGTTCCTGCGGTAATCTGGTTATTCTTCTTTGAACTCTCTCTATCTGTTCTATGTCTTTAATGTAGTATGGATTCCAGATCGTTTGGGCATATTCAAGTTTTGGTCTTATATGCACGAACAGTGCAACATCTATTGGTGAAATTGAGAACAACCCCTAGCTCCCCCACCATTGAATTCTGGGATAAATCGCACAGCTTTTGCAAGCATTCCATCGAGGTCTGCGGCTGACGTCATCACTATAACAGGCATTTGATGGAGAGGCAGTTAGGGAAGTATGACACAATTGACACATCAGATAACTCAGCTAATCAGATTATGCTTGATTAAGCCTAGTACCTACTCATAACTGCGAAATTCGCATTTTTTTGACATTACTTTGACAAATTGACGTTTTATGCGTGAATCAAACGTCAAATTGTCGAAGCAATGTCAAAAAAGTGCGAATTTCGCAGTTATGAGTACTTGGCTTTATCCTCGCGAAAAGTTGCCTAATAAATGCGTTTTTGGAAGATATTTTTAAATAAAATCGCACTGTCATAACCTCAAAACCACACCAAACGCTTTTGTTGCATACTACTGCCATAGCAGCCATGTTGGCTTTTTGTGCTCTGAAGCGATTTCATGCCCTTATTCGTTTTATCTAAAAAAATCCGCAAAAAATCCTCTGAATTACAGAATCCGAAAAAAATCCGAGCGTTCAAAAAAAATCCGCAAATCGGATTAAAATCCGCCGATTGGCAACACTGGTTTTCTATGAGTTGTTTGAATGCGGGTGACTCGGGTGAGTGGTGATCAATAATGACAAACATTATCCTAAACTAAGTAGGGTTTGTACTCCGGTGCACTTATGAAATGGTATATGCTTGACCTCAACAAATTAGCTTAAAGCTGCCACCACTCGTATTCAATAGTTTTTAGTATCCCTATGAACATACTAAAAGTCTCCGTCGCTGTGATTAGTGGAACATCCCCAAATCCAGTCCGCCATCTTGATTTTTCGTCCTTTTATTAAATTTTTACTAATATCTCGAACACTGTAAGGTTTATCAAAAATTTGCAAGAGACAAAAAAATTTCTAAATATGTTTTTTTCTGTAAGAGCGATGAAATATAATAACATTCACACTCTGCAGACCTCCAAATATTGAAAATATTACACTTCCCTATGCGATTTCGGCTATTTTTCCTAATATTTTATATACATATACAGCTCATCTGACAGATATGGACACGAAATGCAAGCCGTTGTCTAGTGTTTCAATAGACGTAGTTTTTGTAATAAATGGAGGATACATACTTCATAAAGTCACCTATGCAGAGATTTTTGAGCATGAAAAGCTCATTCAATTCCATTATGGTTCAAATTGTACAGTGATTTTTGATAGGTATGATGGTTTACCTATTACTTAATCTCTGGAACGAATGCGGAGAACTAATAAATTATCTTGTGCTGATATTGTGATATCTGACTTAGTATAACACCAACAATAATTTTTTTAAAATTCAACTGTTAATAGAAAGCCTTTTGTCATCTAACATAAGTGTAAAACAAGCAGAAGCAGATGTAGATGTTTTAATTGTCCAAACGGCTTTGAATTTGAGGGAAAAAGAGACTTCTCACTTCTGTGTCAGTTGTTGGCCAAGACACGGACTTCATGGTATTACTGCTCCATTTTGTTAAAGATAACAACGTTTTTATGTTAGGGCCCGGAAATCAGAGTCAAGCAATCAAAATTACTGAAATTTTACTTTTACAAGAAGCTTTTTAGGACCAGTAGTAAGTGAAATTTCATTTATCCATGCAATTAGGCACTAGCTGACGTCACACACATAACCTCACTTCCGTTGGGGGGACAAACAAAGCGTTTGAAAGGTCTATTTAACACAGGCGCTAGCTTGTCACCAATGACATAACGTGACTTTCGATAGGGGGACAAACATGTCATTGAGGTTATGTGTGTGACGTCAGCCTATTAAAGTTCAAGAAGGCAATAAAACTATTCACTCATTAATTTCTGTTTTCCAGAATGTATAAAGGCAGATGAGGAAGAAATTAACATTGGCGAAGAATTTCTTTTACTTGTATATGGCAAAACTGAAATATCTAAGACGCTTAATGACTTTACCGATATCTTCGGTTTATAACCCAAAAAGGGCAGGAGACGATTGCGCGCGGAATGCAAATTAGGTGCATACCTGGCAATACCTAATTATCCCGGCAGGGGGTTGCCAATATTGGTTTTTAATTTGCTTCCAAATATGAATTCCGAAAGTTATTGTGAGGATTTTCAATTACATATTAAATGATTATTGTAAATCTATAGATTTCAATTTATATCCCAAACATATATATAAAAATATGTGATTTTGAAAGAACCATCCATCTCAATAATAAGACTGTTTGGCAAAATACTGAGATTATCGGATGTAGATTTCATTAAACACAGTCGTGGTTTAGAAAAACACAAAGCCTAGGGCTAGTTAGTGAATATCGTAATTTAGACTCATAGGCAAATAGTTACTCTGGACTGCTGGACATTTGGTTTATTTTTTTTGGACCCTGCCGGAGTTGGCAATGCGTTTGCTGAAGAAGCTCTACGAATTCAAAAAAAGCGTATCCTTTAGGTTTGTGAAAAAAAAAAAAATCTTTCCTCTTCATACAATGTGTTTTCCTTCAACTTTCTATAGTTCCCGTAGAATGGAGTAGGCGCGCAATCGTCTCATGTTGTAGAAGGGTTTCGGCGCGCTATCGGCGCTTGGTACTAGTGGTACCTGAAAAATTTTCTGACCGCGGCCCGCAATCGTCCATTGCCCGAACTTTCAACTCTTCCACCTACCTCAGATGCAGCCAAATATCACACAAGAGTCTGAGGAACAGACAGGCGGAGCTCCGTAATTCGTAATAAGTGCTAGTCTTTGTATGTTGGTATTTTTAACGAAACAGAGTAAATCAAAACTGACCCAAACTAACCCGTCCTCTCAATATTCATTAAAAGAACAACCCAAAACTGACCCAAACTAACCCGTCCTCTCAATATTCATTAAAAGAACAACCCTAAAGAAAAAAAAAGCCTGAAAAAAAAGTGCATTGCCTTCAACGAGAATCAAACCCGGGACCATTTTACACAGGATCGGTGCAACATTTTGATGAATTTAGCCACACGCGGAATATCGTTCGGCATCCTCCGGAACTCCGTCTGTCTGCTCCCCAGACTCTTTAAAATATCACTGCTCAAGAGTGTATTACCAATTACAACAATGGTTAGGAAATAATCTTAATCCTCTAGAATTTGGTTAAAAATGCAAGGTCGCGGGCTAGTTTTCGAAGAGTTACATCCTGGAAATAAGAACTTTTCCTAGGTACCTATCGAACATTTCAGGTAATCTGAAAATTTTGAAGGAACCAGGAACGTGTCGAGATATTGAAGCAAACTAGGAAAAAGTGCGGAAAATCAAGATTGTGGACCAGATTTGGGGATGTTCCACCAATCACAGCAATGGGGACTTTTAGTATGCTCATAGGGAACCTAAAAGCTATCGAATAATGGTGGTGGCAGCTTTAAGCTAATTTGTTTACCCCTGACCCCTAATTGCTCTGGACTATTGACTTGGACCTAGGTACGAAAGTGAAAAATAGGGCCTTGTGGAAAATCAAGACACCCCAGTTCCTAGTCGTATAATACTTACCCACCTGCACTTGGAAGTCTTTGGTATAGTTTTTCCAAAGTTAATTGGAACAAGGTGAACATAAATTATAACTGGTGGCTGACTAGTGGCAGTGCATTTCTTATGGAAATTTTCAGTGACTAATCTACCAATTGGTACCTTGTTCCAATTGAGTTTGGAAATACTATATCAAAAAAGTTGGTAATATTGTTAGCGTTAGCGGGAGTATTCATCTAGTTCTCTTAAACGGTTAATAATTATTCTTGCAAAATTAGGTGAATTGGGAACAAAAATAAACATTTTGAAAAAAAAAAGCAGAAGTATTTAGGAAATTTAAAAAATTATGCGATCTTATGATGGATGTGTACAGAGTTAAAACATTATGCGTAAGCCTACACATTGACTGTGCACTAAACTTTCTATTTATGCTAAGAAGAGATCGGGGTTTATTTTCATTTTTCAGGAGTTTTTTAAAGTTCAGCCTATTTCTTTATTCTAATAATTCTGTCATTCAAGATTCAAGTAAAACTTTTTACGAATTTCTGAAAATAAAACTACTTACTTCTAAGTAGTTTTATTTTGAGAAATTCGCGAAAAGTTTTACTTGAATCTTGAATGACAGAATTATAGGCGGCCTGCGGCCGCCCCTAGATTTGGCCGCCCGCGTGCGGGGCACGCGCTGCACACCTGCTAGGATCGGCCCTGAGGCATCCCCCATGTGTCCAAACTTTAATGTTGTTAAGGTCCATTTGTAATTCAACCTGATGTAGCAGCGGATTTGTGTATAGGTTTCCATCATCGGCATTATTGTCGCATTATTCGTGTGAAGCCCTTGATAGATATCACTTATGTAAGTTATAAACAGCAGCGGGACAAGGACTGACCCCTGAGGAACACCGCTGTATATTTTGTGCTCCTTTGAAAGTGAGGAATCCGCACGTACTTGGAAGGTACGTACAGTGAGAAAGCCTTCTAACAACCTCAGAAGTTTACCTCTAACTCCAAAATGTTCCAATTTATAAAGCAAAAATTCTGTTGGCACCTTGTCGAATGCTTTTTCAAAATCAAGGTAAATGACATCAATTGGTTCATGGTTGTTATCAGCCAGGGTCCACTCATTTAGTCTGGTTTGTTAATATTGATTTTCCTGGGAGAAAGCCATGTTGTTCAGCAGATTAAACATTTTCAAGTAGGGAATCAGTGAGTTCTTTGGCTACTATTTTTTCTATGCATTTACATAGTGCACTTGTTAGACTGATTGGTCTATAATTTTCTGCATGCTGTTTGTTTCCTTTCTTGTATATTGGTGTTACCACAGCCCTCTTCCAGGCTAAAGGGAAATCTCCTGTGCTCATTATGGTGTTAAGCAAGTGAGACAAAGGCTCTTTCAGCACCTGTACACAGTTCTTGAGAAAAACTGGTGTGATCTCATCACAGGCCCTGGACTAGAGTTTGGTTTTAGCGATGTGATTGCGGTTTCTACTTTTTCTGCTGTGAATATGATGTTGGTAATTTCAGTCCTGGAGTGCGTTTCCAAGGGAAGTGTGGGTTTATTTGTGTTCTGATCCAGTAATGTGTATACGCTTTCAAATTGCTCTGCAAAGTATTCTGCAATTTCTTGGTTTGTCTCAAATGGTTGTTGGGTTGCCCTATAAACTATGTTAAAGTTTTTATGCTTGGAGTTATGTATGCATAGAATTGTTTGTCGTTTGTCAGTAGATTATATTCATAAGTTTTTCTTGCCCTCATCATGCACGCTTTAGTTTTGTTGTTGATACCTCTGATTTATCTTCAGTTTTGGATATTTTATATTTATGCCACAGATTTCTTTTTAGGTGGATCTCTTTGAATACTTCTTTAGTCAGCCACGGTTTTTGCTTGTTAACTTTTTGAGGTCTTATTGGTATGTTTATGTTGATTGATCTGTTTATTGCTTCGTAGAAGGTGTCAATATTTGTTTGATTTGCTAACTTATGTAGGTAACTCTTGCTGGAGTGAGTTGTTGACAGCATCATAGTCAGCTTTCCAGAACTGTCTCTTGTAAACCTTGTGAGTTGGCTGAGTTATAACTTGAAATTGCGCTGTGGCTGTAAATACTACATGGTCACTTTTTCCCAGCGGTGCATGTTGGTGAATATCGAAAATCAGTTTCTTCTCATTAGTTATAAGTAAGTCTAGAAGTGATTGCTAGGCATTTCTAATTCTTGTTGGGAATTTAACATGTTGGTGTCCTCTGTGGTTTTTGTAACTCTCCAGGAAGTCATAACTGCACTGTTTGTGTGGATGAATTACTAGTTTGTCCCAGGTGATTTCAGGGTAATTGAAGTCTCCCATGATAAAGACAGGCTCTTTTAATGTCATAGCACTTTCAATAGCTCGTCCTAAGTTAAGCTCTACAGTTGTTTTTTGCTTTTGTCTATTTACACAAGCCACTAGGAACCTAAAATTGCTGATTTTAACTTCAAGCCATAACGATTCAACTGAACCTGCTGTTTCGAATCGCCGACTTATGTCTGCATGTACATTCTGGCCACCTATGTCACGTTTGATAAGTACACAAACACCGCCTCCGTCGGTTCCTAGATCTTTACGGAACAAGTAGTAATCTGGTATACCTATAAAGCTATCTGGTATTTGATCGGTTAGCCATGTTTCTGTAATCAATATTACATGGGTATTGGTGTTTTGGATGCTAGCTTTTCAGATCACTGAGTATGGACTTTAAGTATGTTTTTTGGGGGGTGTTTGGTCTGCTTTGAAATAGATATTTTCTTCATTAAGTTTTGCCTTATTTCTTAAAATTTGATTAGAGATTTGTAGAATATAATTGGTTTTAATTTGGGACTAATTATGTTAAGATCGGATTGAGTTGTAAGGCAAAATGTGTCTCAATGTCATTTAGGAAAAAATCAAATTTCCATTGAAGAACGTTTTATTTTTTTCTGAGTAAAAAGTTGGAAAGATTCAATTGAAATTTCGCAATCGGATAGAAAAAGGATTGAAATTTAAGGAACAAAATTTCAAATTCATTTTGCTCAATCATCTTAATAAAAATCAATGTCAAAAGATATTGAAGCCTCGCATGCAGCTGTGTAACTATTAAAGCTGATTGAGATTTTAATAATTAGAGATTTGTAGATAATTTATTTGCTACAAGCCTAGTTACATTGAAATCGGATTGAAATTAATAAAGTGACGTGAAAAAAATCAAACTTATTTCGTAAATCTTTTAAAATTATGTTATCGAACTCTATATTTAACCCAAAAGGAATTTAAACTTAAGAAAATCTGGATGTACCTTTTGAAAAAGGCACAATTGGCAAATGAATCCTAAAATTAAGTAATTGAATTATTGTAAACAAATTAATGGGCAATCAATTATTGTGCTATTTCTATATGTTGGCTATAAAAAAAAATCATAAAAAGAAGTGAAACCCAACAAGTGGGTTAACGACTGTACTGTAATAA
This sequence comes from Ceutorhynchus assimilis, assembly GCA_917834065.1. Taxonomy (NCBI): domain Eukaryota; kingdom Metazoa; phylum Arthropoda; class Insecta; order Coleoptera; family Curculionidae; genus Ceutorhynchus; species Ceutorhynchus assimilis. The sequence continues at coordinate 8,731,494 of OU892287.1, read as the reverse complement.
GACAACAGTGACGTAAATAATGTTTCTAATGAATTATTTTTGCCATGGCGAGTGGGTGTACAGAGCAAAGTCGTAGCCCATTAAATAAGTGAATAATGTCAGATAATAGGTGAACATATATTTAGATTATTAATTGTATGTTGCAGATAAAGATATACCTAATTAATTAATACACATATACATTAAGTAAACACATATTTATGCTGTTTTTTTTTTTTAAGCTATGATAATAAGAATCCTATAATTGATTAGTCGTTAAAATTATTTTAAACTTAAGTATGAGTTTGACAAAAAATGCATTGAAAAATCATTCTTCAAAACAAATTGGTTTTGTATGGGATTCCGACAGGTGGATTTACTTTTAAAAGGCTGCAAGTGAAAATCAATATGTAGTCTTTTAGTACAAAAAGTGAACCAGTATCAAAGCAAAAATCAATTCCTTACTCATCAAATGCAATAGCACTATCATTAAATTATTAATAATTCAATACTTTATATGTCCCTTGTATTGATTTTGATATGCAAAAGTTAATTAATGTAAAGTTTTAAATTTCAAAAAAAACTGTCCACCTGGGGACGAAAGAAAGCATGTAATTTTTCATTTGGCGTGATTCCTGAGTCGCGTGCTTGGCATCTATTTTTAACACACACGCCAGATGCTTGGCGAAAGCATTAAAAAGTTTCAATTTCGCTTTGACGATAAAGAAAATTTAAGACTGACATTAAATTGAATGTAAAACCAGCAATAATTCTAAATTTTTTCCAATTGTAATGCAGAAAACTTCAATTCTAACTTAGATTTTTCAAATGTTATTCAGCAAACCTCACTTGTAATTCAGATTTGTTAAAAATTTCATTTGTAATTCACAAAAATCTCGATTGTAACTCAGATGTGATTCAGACAACAGTTATAATTCTGAATAAGCAGATTTTTTGAGGATAGATTCAGAAAATTCATGCAGGTATGTATCCACATACATAGATACTTGTTGAGATTTTCTGAATTACATTTGAAAAATCTGAATTACAACTGACACTTTCAGAATTACAATTATTGAAAAAGGTGGTTTCAGATATCTATATTCATGCAAAGAGAATGGATTCTGAGTTATCTCTTAAATTCAGCAAATTATTGAATTATTATTATTTGTTTTTTTTTCTAGAATTATCCACGAAAGTGGATTTACACCAGAAGATTTCAAACAGTACAGGCCGGTAGTATACAGCAACACCATCCAATCACTTGTGGCGATTTTGCGGGCGATGCCGAACCTCGGAATACAATACGGCAACAATGAACGAGAGGCCAGCGTAAGTTCAAAAAAAAAAAAAAATGAAGTCTTTATTTCGATTTGTTTGAAATGAAACGACCAATAAAAAAGAAAGAAAAATACTGCTGAACCAATTTACTTGGGGAATTTTAAATCAAAAGGGCTCTTTTGTTAGTTTGTATATACATACTTCCAGCGATATTGATTGGATTTTTTATTATTTCAATTTTCAAATGAAATTGGAATTTACTATTTTTTGTTTGTAGTTGGATGGTAAAATGGTATTTGACGTAATCCAAAGAATGGAGGATACGGAACCTTTTTCGGAAGAACTACTAGCTGCAATGAAAAGACTATGGGCCGATTCTGGGGTACAAGAATGTTTCGGTCGTTCCAATGAGTACCAACTTAACGACTCTGCCAAATAGTAAGTATTAAAGTTTGACATAAATTCAAGTTTCCAGTTATTTGAAAGTTTTCCCTTTTTCTTTTATATAAGGCTCTAAGTATTTCCCCAATGGCAAGTTACTTTATTTTCTCTTTTCATGATGATGTTTTTGAGGCGGTGTAACAAAGAAAAAGTAATCATCTCGGTAATCATTGAGTTGTAATTAATGTTCCAATACTAAGATTATAGTTTTCAATACCTACAACTTGATGCCATTGAGGTAATACTAATATTGTCATAATTTGATCCAAATTATTAGAAAAGGAGGATGAATGGCAATGAAATTAAATGAAATCTTTCCAAATCTCTGGAATTTAAGAGATTGACAGTTTTCTTGATTGTTGTAAGATCTTATTATAGCAAGACCCCAAAAGCAAATTCTTGTACAAAAATCTTCTTGTTAACAATACTTTCAGCATTTTAGTACAAGCTGTTTTATATTTTGTATATTTTTTTTTCAGCTTTTTGGACGATTTAGATCGATTAGGAGCAAAAGACTACCAGCCGACAGAACAAGATATTTTAAGAACGCGAGTCAAAACCACCGGAATCGTCGAAGTACATTTTTCATTTAAGAATCTCAATTTCAAGTAAGTAATTTTATAAATAACCTGCTTGGAAAATGCAACAAGTGAATTAAGAGTCAAGATCACTATCGGTTTCTTGGCCGCTCTGCCAAAATATTATTTTATTTTTAACAATTTAGATTGTTCGATGTGGGAGGTCAAAGATCGGAACGAAAGAAGTGGATTCATTGTTTCGAAGACGTCACCGCGATCATATTTTGCGTGGCGATGAGCGAATATGATCAAGTTTTACATGAAGATGAAACGACGAACCGTATGCAAGAGAGTTTGAAGCTGTTTGACTCTATTTGCAACAACAAATGGTTCACCGACACTTCGATTATCCTTTTCCTCAACAAGAAAGATTTGTTTGAGGAGAAAATTCGGAAATCGCCGCTCACGATATGTTTTCCAGAATATACAGGTGAGAATTTGATCAAATAGGAAACTGCCAATTTTGTTTCAGAAACTTTTGAGTGAAAATTGTGCCCAGTAAACACATCTGTGGAATTTACATAAAGTTTCAAATTTAAGGCTCAATATCTTGAAAACTATTTGAGATAAATGTCTCAATTTTGTTTTATCTGAAAGAGCATTTAATTTTGATTAAAAATATGTAAATATGCATTGAAGTTTGTAAAATATTAGTTGAGATTTTGTGAGGCAATGTCGGATGATCAAAATTTTCCAAGGCAAAAATCATTTTTAATTTTTTACAGGTCCTAAAACCTCGAAATTAAAAATCACGAAAATGCTTTTCCACTAAATTTGACCTCCTCTTTCGATTGGTGAAGTCAAAAATTGAAATATCTCGAAAAATCAAAATTGAAATTTTTCTAAGAGGTATGCAAGGAAATTTCACTTTTATTTATTTATTGACGAGCAAAGCCCATTTTTTTACAATAGATAACTGATAAACGAATGCATATAATATTATAATAGGTACTAATTTTTAAAAAAAAAACATATAAAATATCCTCGCCTTCCTTACACAGGGGCTTATCTCAAAAAATCGCTAAATTGAGTTAGGCCCTTGCGAGGCATCAAAACAGTTACCTGCAGCTACCTTCTAAAAGACGTATCTCAAATATAGGTACATTACCTCGTCTTTTTCAGTATTAGGCCTATCTCAAATCTGGCACGAAAATAATCTCACAAAATATTTGTAAAAACTTTTCTCTCCTGAAAAATCACAAAAAATGAGATAGCAAGGAAGGCGACGATATATCACATGTACAATACAATAAAAATTCAACAATACTATTACAATATACAACAAACAATAGATGATAAAATACAATCTACAAGCTACAATTATAGCCGGAGAGCCAGCGCCGAAAAAAATCTCTGAATTTACTAAAGCCAGTTTTTGGTCAGTTGATTACAGTATTTACGTACATAAACATACCTCGGTCAGTCAAGTGAAACTTGGGACAAGGACCTAGGGTATCTGGTTAAAGTTGTCGAGATAGCTTGGTAATGCAACGAATTTACTAAGGCTGAAAATCGCTATACATATTCAGGCCTATGATGTATCCTCTCCTGTTATTTTAACAGCTGTGTTATAGCTCAACAGCATACCTGTCTCTATTTTGATGTATAGAATAAACAGTGACAGATAACTTAACGTTGCTGTTAAAATAACAGAAAATGATACATCATAGACCTGATTATATATAACACATAAATAACAGTGATGTTTGTCAGCTATGTTTGTCAGTCAGTTGAATAGCGGAACTGGGCCGGTCATTCAGCCCCATTGAGGTAGCTCAGCCCCAATAGGCTCGTTCAGCATATTTTTTTTATTACATATTCTAAAAGAGCATGTTGAGTTTAGCAATTATGCAAAATTTCATCATTCTGAGCCCTTGTTCATATTTAAATAAATTATCAAAATACTCCAAAGGACCCCGCAATATTTAAATGGAAATTGGTTACCTGTGATATTTGGATGAAATTTAAATATGTTATTGGGGATGCCGAAAGCAACATTTTTTACCATGGGCGTAACCTTGTATATATGACAGGTGAGGCATGGTTAGCTGTCAAATATTGGAATCTTATATCCAAAAGCAGAGTAACTATGGCAGATTTTGATGAACAAAGTATCGATGTCTACTAAGTCGACCAAGTTAAGTCGAAAAATGTCAACCATTTTGACACCTGTCAGAACTCTGCCAAACGGCAGCACTCATCTTTTCTCGTTTTCAATATTTAATGATGTCATTTGACATTTTAAACTTGTATGTAAATTCTGAATTCAAAAATTGAAAAAAAAAAATGACAGAACTCTCAAAACCTGTCATTTGTTTTAGTAGAAAAAAATACTCTAATCTGGTTCTTTTTTTGTTTCAAGGTCATTTATTGGTGATAAAACATTAAACAAAATTCATGCATGTCACAGTTTGGCAACTGTCAGAATCTGTTAATAGCTTTTTGGTTCATGAGTTTGTTTGCTTAGTGAAGTTCTTCTCAACGAGCATAAAATTGGTTAAGTTCTATCGTATTATTGTATTATTGTATCGGGTCTTCAAAAAAAAAACCAATCAAAGATTGCTTTGGTTACGAAAACGTACGTCGCATTATTGTTTGTTTATTGGTCAGGATTTTTGACATGACATTTTGACATTAAATTTCATTGACTGACATTGTCAAAACTAAAGAAAAATATTGCTAAGACCTACGTTCAAAAAACCATAGCAATCTTTGATTGGTTTTTTTTTTTGAAGACCCGATATTATTCTATCATTCTAGTTGTAGAACTTCACTAAGCAAACAAACTGATTATGAACCAAAAAGCTATTAACAGATTCTGACAGTTGTCAAACTGTGCCATGCTCAAACTTTGTTTAATGTTTTATCACCAATAAACTATCTTGGAACAAAAAAGAACCAAATTAGAGTATTTTTTTCTACTAAAACAAAGGACAGGTTTTGACAGTTCTGTCATTTTTTTTCTTCAATTTTTGAATTCAGAATTTACATACAAGTTAAAAATGTCAAATGACATCATGAAATATTGAAAACTGGAAAAGATGAGTGCTGCCATTTGGTAGGATTTTGACAGGTGTCAAAATGGTTGACATTTTTCGACTTAACTTTTTCGACTATGTAGAAATAGATTTTTTGTTCATCAAAATCTGCTATAGTTACTCTCGAGGTTACTCTGCTTTTGAATATAAGATTCCAATATTTGACAGCTAACCACGCCTCACCTGTCATATATACAGGGTTGTGCCCATGGTAAAAAATGTTGCTTTCGGCATCCCCAATAACATATTTATATTTCATCCATATATCACGGGTAACCAATTCCATTTAAATATTGCGGGGTCCTTTGAAACACGCGGTGACGTCACTGCATCTCTCACGGTGGTCCTTACGGTGCTGGTACGCCAGTCATGCGCCAGTCACTTCGACAATATGGACATTGTTTTAACAAGTTTTGGTTTGGCATCGTTTAGACAAGTTTCAGTTTGGCATTTCATGTATCTGGTAGAACTGGATTTTCTTCTTTCGAATCACATTTCGTATATTTGAATAATTCCCTGAGTTTCAATATTTTATGAGCAGAATTATGGAAGTAGCATGCGAAACGAAAAACTATAAATATTGCATAGTTCCGCAAACAGTGCGCCAAACTGTCAGTAGAAAATCAGTTAACATTCCGTTATGCAAAACCGTGTGTGACGGCCTCTAGCCTGTCTCGACGTGAGAGATGCTATGACGTCACAGCAATGAATTTCCGAGGCATAACTGTTTTAATATTAAAAAATGCGTAACTTTTTTAATATTTATCCAATTGAGCTGAAATTTTTTCTACGTGCTAAATGTGAGTAATACTAATACTCCATAAAAATGTGAAAGACCTAATGAAATTTCCTTGAACGAGCCTTAGCGTGACAGTGACAATTCAAAATTGTAGGTTGAAGTTTAAATTAATAGGGTTGTTCAGTAATATTAATATTTTTTGCAGATTTTTACATTTATTGGGGCTGACTGACCAGCACGGTCTCGCTATTCAACTGACTGACTAACACTACTGTTATTTATGTTATACAGGGTGACATTTTTAAAACTTACAATGGCTATATCTCAGGAACCAAAAAAAATATAAAAAATCGCTGAAAACAATTTCTATAGTAGGGAGGGGGAAACAAAATTATGTAATAACTAACTTGTTTTCACTCACCCCCTCACCTGCAGCTACCCCAACTTAGTAATCTTAAATGACACCCCCCTACTTGTGATACCTTATCTGAAAGCTCTTAAAAATTGCTTTTCAATGATACCCTACAAGCTAGGATTCGATGTGATTGTTTTTGGTGTATTGGGTAAATAAAACTTCATTCATTTGAATTGAAATTGTATTTTTTTAGACTTGTCAATTTTTCAGGTTCCCAAAACAACGAATAAACAAAAAATAATACAAGCCTAAAATTTGCTATGATAGTAATAGTATTTTACATTATTAGCCAGGTAAAACAGTTTTTACTGGCGATTGAAGGAAATGACTAGCGAGCCGCCAGGCGAGCTTGTCACCTTCAAGAGCCAGTAAAAACTGCTACCTGGCGTATAATGTACAATAATTTATTTGTTACTCATTTGTAAAAGATATAGGGACAAATAAAAAATCAATACATAACAAAAATTTATTTATGTTTTTCCTTGATTTTTTCTCACAGAAGTTTTGGTAGTTGGTATAACTATGAGAATGATACGTTGTTAAGACGTTGTTTCTAGTTATAAATAGGTTTTTTGACAGATTTCCATTTTGCAATTTTTTTCCAGAAATGAATTTATTACAAGATATTATTAATGAAGCCTCAGTCGTAGCCAACAGTTTATCACCAGAAAAGTCTCCCAGAAGGTACCTACAAGCAATTATTCTTGTGATAAAACCGATTTTTCAAAAATAAATAATTCTACTGACTTGTAAAAAGTTTTTACAGTTTAGCTGTCAATTTTACAAGTCAGTAGAGCCAGTAGCTTGTAAAAATCAATTTTCGCTGGTTATGTTTTGACTTGATAAGTGACGTTTTACAAATGAGTGACAAATAAAATAGTTATTTATGCAATAAGTGTGTAAAGTGAACCTTTTTTCACGAATGTGAATTTTGACAATCACATGAGTGAAAAAAGGTGCTTTACGCACGTATTGCATACAACATTTTTTTTACTACCAATCAAATATGTGTGAAAAAATAGATTTAGACAAATACTTTACGAACTAGTGCGTGAAGTAATTTACCAGAAAAATACTAGTGACAGTGTCAACATCTGTCATTGACTTTACTTTACGCACCAGTGTGTGAAGTGAATTACTTTACGCACTAGTGCGTGAAGTGGAATTTTACGTCTTCTGAATAGTGCGTAAAGTGAGTACTTTACGCACGGTAGTAGAAAAAAATATGTTTAAATTTTTATTAAAGTATTAGTCAAAAATTCAATTCACATTACAATCGTTTTATTTTGAAAATAATTACATCGAATCCTAGCTTGTAGGGTACCATTGAAAAGCATTTTTTAAGAGCTTTCAGATAAGGTATCACAAGTAGGGGGGTGTCATTTAAGATTACTAAGTTGGGGTAGCTGCCCAGCAAACACACTACATACTTAAAACGAAAGGCTTAAGAAGTGATAAGCCTTTTGGGATTATCGCGCTTGGTGGCATTTATAGCAAATTCTATTATAGAACTTTCTTAAAATTTTGAAGTATTAAAGTTTAGTTCGTTGTATACACTTTTGAATACCACTCGATGTTTCAGGATTACCTAATACTTTTATCTGTCACGAAACGCGTTACGCAGCAACACCACGACTCCGAACTTAAAACTTTGGGGATATAATCTTAATGAAAATAGCTATCAAATGACGTATCACTCGACCCCCCTTTTCATTAAAAAATTTTGGGGGTACCTGTCACCCCCACTTAGGGGTTGACACGTAGGGAGTGAAAATATCAATAAAATGTGTCCTCCGAAAAGCAAAAATTGACGTGTATGAGCGATTTTTAATTAATCACTTAACACCTGAGTAAACCTGGATGGGAAGTTTTTTGTGCCCCACCCTGTATAATATTCAAGCATCATCAATGGGCAAGTTTTTAAAATCATCAGTCTCATGCGCATTTTCACCGATGTATTGCTGTCCTTGTCATTTGACAGCAGCAAAACAAGGATAGGTTACCCATCAGGAGAAATGCGCAGAAGCAATTGATAAATTTAAAAACTTGCCCAATTTATATCAAAATTGTAATTTTTGACATAAATTTGTTGAATTTAAAAGCTTGCGCCACATTGTGCTTTCTCTTGATGAGTAATAAGGACCAAATTTATAGTCGTTCCTCGAGTCTTCCTTAGAGGTCGTGAGTTTAGAATGAACACTTGCTACTATTTGACAAGTTAGTCAAGTCAATTCTAAACGTTTACGGCTCCCTTAAGGTCTGAGGAAACCTCAAGGAGCAACTATAAATTCGGCCCTAAATTACCTATCCTTGTTTTGCTGCTGTCAAATGACAAGGACAGCATTACATCGGTGAAAATGCGCATATATGATTAATGATTTTAGAAACGTGCCTCGTGCCCTAACCTAGCTTAGGGCCAAATTATGGACTGACTGGTAAACGTCTATACCATTTCCAGTATTATTTCACACTAGTGAAATTTGATTTCAAATTAATGAAAATTAAATTCACATCAGTGAAATCTAATTTCGCTCAAATGAAAATTGATTTCAAAGTAACGAAAACTAATTTCTCACAAACGAAATTTGATTTCACATTTTTGAAAATTAATTTCAAACTGACCCTAATTAATACTGATTTTTCAAAAATTTATTATTTTAATTTGAAAAAAACATCAACAAATGTTATTTATTTTTGAATTTCTAATTTCACCCTAATGAAATAAACCCACTGAGTTCACATAACATAAAATACAATGAAGGAAGGTTAGGATAAAAAAAATAAAATAAAAGGCCTGTTAAGTCTTTGCAAACGTTTCGCCCAAAAGTTTAGGGCTTCATCAGGGCTAAAATATATATTAGGAACATCAAAAAAGTGCTAACAAAAAACTGAAGTTTATATACCTTGTACTTAAAAAATTATGTGGCTAGAATTATATAAAATATTGCAAGATTTTTCAGCATGGAACATTCGATTGCACATAACAAAATCACAATACATTGATAAAATTGTGAAAAGACCAATTTTTTTAGTATTTTTTTTGTCCTAACCGACAATCACCTCTTCATTGCTGGATACCGATAGGACACGAACTTCTCAGCTCAGCTGCATTATACCTTCCCACATGATTTGCCGAACTGAAGTTGAATTTATTTAGATAATTTATACCTAATTATTATTGTTATTTCATGATTGTATTCTATTTATCCAAACTCAGTGGGTTTATTTCATTAGGGTGAAATAAATATTGCTGTCGATTATTTTTGTAAATTAAATAATAAATGTTTGAAAAACAAGTAATAATTAGAGTAAGTTTGAAATTAATTTTCGAAAATGTGAAATTTAATTTCGTTTGTGAGAATTTAGTTTTCGATACTTTGAAATCAATTTTCATTTGAGCGAAATTAGATTTCACTGGTGTGAATTTAGTTTTCATTAATTTGAAATCAAATTTCACTAGTGTGAAATAATACTGGAAATGGTATAGTTGTTACCTAGCAGGTACTTTCTATGCTCTAGATAATAGAATGTACCTGCTAGGTAACAACCAGACACTTACCAGTTAATCCATAATTTGGCCCTTAATGATTTGGGGATTTTGTTTTCAATGTCCGGGTAAAATTGTGTATTTCATGAGATTGGAAAGGGTAATAAGAATTCTCGGTCCGGCAACACTGGTTATGTCTATGTGAGGTGGCGAACGACACGTTAGGTTAGAAGCCTGTTAGAAATTTTGTGCATAAGTCATGTGAAAATTATTTAATAAAGAAAATACAGCAACAATTTAGTTAATTAGACCTATCACTACAAATTCAGAAGTGAGATAAGCAAAAAAGTTTATGTGTTATTGTGATGTTGATGGATGTTTCCAGAACAGGAGGTTAAAAATTAGTTCTACTGTAGACCTGCTCTAAGGTTGTTATAGACAGAATATTCCCAATTCTAATAATAAATTAAGTTCAGTCAGTTCAGTGAAACAGTGTTGTGCTAATTAGTTTACGAGAGTCCCAACCCAATCAATCCTTAACAGAATGTTGCTGCAGTTCTTTTAGGTTATGCTTTATTTATGTAGGTATAGTTGCAATACTTTTGGATTAATGTTTTTCTTTTGTTGTTATTCCAGGCTTAGTAAGCTAATAGCGAATAAATAATAAACGATTTGAGTAAAAAAATCCTCTTTTATTTGGTTTGCAATATGTACTTAATTAGGTCTTCAAGATGTATCATGGACGTTCTTTATGGCTCTAAAGTTGTACGTCTTTAAGACGTATTATGGAGTTGACATACGACTTGCCCATTACGTCTTCAAGACGTACTTGGCTCTAAAATCGACGTCTTACAAACGTACAGTATGTCATAACGTTACACCTTATGTACCATCGTCACCAAAAGTATCTGGGACACAAATAATGTATAATAATCTCCTGGACTAATTTTACTGTCATTCATTTCAATGCATTTAATTCATAGTTTGACAAATATTTGACAATAAAATTCATGTAATAGGACACTAATGTGATGCTGTCCCAGTTACTTTTGGTGACGATGGTACGTCTTTGGAATGTAATTGTGTTTATTTTCAACCACATATGTAATGTTGACATTGCAGGTTTTTCAAAATCTTGAAAGTGTCACATTTCTGGACTTTGACATTTATCGGGACGGTAATGCATATGCCTGCCTAGGACGGAAAAGCATTTTCCGTCCGGGACGGCAAATGCTTTTCCGTCCCCATTTCCCTGCTCGTTCCAAATTGATAATTTTCATACAGCTCTCACATATAATAATAAAACCACATGTATTACATGGAACTAATTAAATCTATTCACTTATTTACATTAATTGTTAAATTAGCATTGTTGTTTATAATGGAAATCTTGAGACCATCCTGTTGGAATTGTGTTTCGTTTGGAACTATTATCTCTTGCGCTTGCGGATGAGTTTCCGCATGTGATGTACTTGTGGATGCACTGGACAACTGAATACCTTTGGAAGTAGAGGATAGCATCAGAGCAGTCTTACTTTTGTTCTCCAAAGATGCCTCTATGTAGCCTTCAGCAACCGTGCTCGATTTCCACCCTCCCAGTCTTTTGAGTTGCAATAGATCGGCCCCGTTGTCAACCAATAAGGTTGCGGAAGTACGACGAAAAGCATGCCCTGTAAAAGTTTCAATTTTTGGAAGCTTCAAAAAAGCAGCTATTTTATGTGGAAATTTTGAGATTGAATGATAGCCAATTGCTTGGTTATGTAATTTCCCATTTCGCCATTGAACAAATAACCTGTCATTTTTCAAATTTTTCCGCAAAGTGAGGTATTTGTGGAAAATAGCAACCCAATCTGGATCGCTTATGATAAACGATCGACTTGTGTAAGTTTTTGTGTGTGGAATTTCTATAGCGATCTTTCCTTCCAAAACGTTGACGTGCTCCATTTTCATCTTGACTAGTTCATCGCTCCTACATGCACCCGACACACCAACAATTAGCGCTACCTGAAACCAGATAAAAATAAAATGGGTAACCTAGCTATAGCATACAGAAAATCATTTTGATTTTCGCATTTTTATCTTCTTTGTATATTTTTTGAAAACCTACCTTGATGCTAATGAATTCTTCAGCTGCCTTCGTGAGGAACTCGTTAATGTTTTCTCTGGAAAAAACGCTCGACTTTTTCGGCTGAAAGCCCAGATTTTGCCGCTTCAAAAAAGCTATAAGTTTTGCGTAATTGGAGATATCAACTTTCTCTTTCAATTTAATCATGGTTTTCAACATACTGTAAGTCGACCATAAAGTCGAAGGCTTCTTTTCCTTAGATAATTCGCCAAAATACGCCAACAAAACGGTCTCCGAGGCAGTATTTCTCGTTCCTTTCTGGCTACACCATGCTTCGAATATTTGAAAAGCCTTTTCGTACCGAAATTTGCTTTTTGCTGGAAGCAAACTCTCTCCAATCCTGTCTGCTGCTTCTTTTAATTCAGGTGGGGTACAATCCATCGCTTCATCTTCACTTTCCGAAATCATTTCTTTGGGGAGAACGGGGAGAAATCTAGTGAAAATCTATTATTTCCGCAAAAATACTGAGCGAAAACTACCGTCGTTAAGGCGTTGTTGATCTTATCTATGGTTGTTGATTTTGCGGTTTCCTGTGGTTTCGTCTTTTGTTTTGGCCTTTACAGGGCCTTTGAGATCGTCAAAATTGATGACATTGACAAAAAAAGTGAAATATTTTTTTCTAAGGCCAGTTTTACACTATATGAAAATTTCGTATAACAGAATCTTTAGTTTTTGCATCAGAAAATTAAGGGTTGAAAATAAAAAAGTATACAAACCTCGACGGAAAACTTCATTTCTGTCTCGAGGTTGAGTTTATCTCGACGCTTCGCGTCTCGATAAACTATAATAACCTCTCGACCAGCAATGAAGTATTTTCCGTCTCGGATTGTAATATACTATTGTTGGGTGGGGGTGAGGGGGTGAGTGAAAACAAGTAAGTTATTACATAATTTTGTTTCCCCCTCCCTACTATAGAAATAATTTTCAGCGATTTTTTATATTTTTTTTGGTTCCTGAGATATATCCATTGTAAGTTTTTAAAATATCACCCTGTATATAATATGTATAACGATTTTCAGCTTTAGTAAATTCGTTGCATTACCCAAGTTATCTCGACACCTTTAACAAGACACCCTGGGTCCTTGTCCCAAGTTTCGCTTGACTGACCGCGGTATGTCCAACTGTCCAAAAACTAGCTTTTGTAAACTCAGAGAATTTTTTCCGGCGCTGGCTCTTAGACTATTAGTTTACATTCAGATCACAGTTGCCTTCAAATCCCTATAAAAACTGGAGGAGGAAGAAAAAAAGTCCGACTCATTTGAGTAAAAATTAGCCAATCTGCTAGACCTAGGCAAAAATAAATTAAAGCCATAATTTGTACGGTTAAAGGGTTGATGAAATGTAACATTGGAGCGTGTAGTCCTGGGTGGAACAAGAATATTTATTCTTGATAATAAATCTGGACAATGATAAACATGATGCAAAACATTAAACAAAAGCTTCAAGTCATGCTGTTCACGGCGAGCCTTCAGCAAGGATAGTCCCAAGACAGTCTGAAGCTCAGGATAATTAATTGCATAATCATTGGCGACCCTTGATGCTGCATATCTGAGAAATTTGTGCTGAATATTTTCCAACGCATTTACATGAGTTTCATAAAAAGGATTCCAGATTGAGGATGCATACTCTACGTGGGATCTCACGAATGAGCAATATAGTGACTTTAGAGCAGATACATTTTGAAAATCAATCAAAGATCGCTTCAAAAATCCCAGCATCTTGAGTGCTTTGGATCTTATTGATGGTATGTGCGGGATAAATGTGAGTGACCGATCAAACAAAATGCCCAGATCCATACCATTCTGCTCACACCATCTCACGAGGCTGTTCAAATCTGACTGAATGAGTTCACAATCATGATGGGAGCCAACTCTAAGAAATATCTTAAGATCATCAGCAAACAAAAGGAATTTTGAAAATTTAAAGCAGTTCTGAATATTGTTAATGAATAAGTTGAAAAGTAATGGGCCCAGGTGTGACCCTTGGGGTACACCTGATGTGACCTTAATGACTTTGGAATTAAAATTATGAACCCTAACGATCTGACACTGATCATGTAGATAACTTCCAAACCACTTCAACAAAGTTCCGCTGATGCCCGCCGTCTCAAGTTTAGATAATAGAACCTTATGATTGATCCTGTCAAAAGCTTTGGAAAAGTCAGTGTAGACAGAGTGCACCTCATCGCCATTCTCCAAGGTCTCCGACAGAAAGTCAACATACGAAAGCAGGTTAATTTCGGTGGACCTTCCAGACTGAAACCCAAACTGTTGATCCATAATCAAACCACCAAGAGACTCGGTCAGATGCTCGGTTATAATGTTTCCGAATAATTTGGGTATTGTATTCAAGATACTAACGGGTCTGTAGTTTTTTACTTCTGATTTGTGGCCAAACTATAAAACTGGTCATAGAGACTATTAATTATGCATTTTCGCCCACCGGTGCCCACCATAACAAACAGCTGTTCAATTTCTGGAAAAACCATTATTTGAGAACTTTTATTATTGTTGTGGACAGCGATCAAGACACCTCCCCCTCTCCTATGGACACAAGTGGCCTCGGATCCATCTTTTCGAAACACAGTATAGTTCACCAGACCCAGCTCAGCATCCAAAAAATCCTCAGATAGCCAAGTTACAATTAAGACTAGAACATCGTAGTCCGAAGTCAATACGGCATGTTGAAGAGATCTAAGTTTAGTACGCAGACCTCGGACATTCTGTAATATATTATAAAATTTTTGGGTGATGTATCTAGTTTTTTAAATATTTTAAAGAGCCATATCTTGAAAATCAGGAAAGCTATCGGCAGGAAATTTTGGCTAAATGTAGATCTCGATTGGGGCTTTAAAAAAGGTTATTCGGAGCACCGAGCTCTAGGGCTTTGATTTTGAGATATTTGGCTTCGAAGGTTTTCCAAAATTTGAAACGAAGTTTCCACTTTGAGGCTCAATATCTCGAAAACTATTCAAGATAAATGATTCAATTTTGTTTTATCTTAAAGAGCATTCAATTCTGATTGAGAATACATAAACATGCATTAGAATTTATGAAAAATCAATCGAGCTATGAGCGATTTTGTGAAGTAATGTTGGAAGATCAAAAAAAATTTAAGACAAAAAATGCAAAAATCATTTTTAATTTTTTACAGGCCCTAAAATCTCGAAAATAAAAATCACGAAAATGCTCTTCCACTAAATTTGACCTCCTCTTTCGATTAGTGAAGTCAAAAATTGAAAAATCTCGAAAAATTAAAATTGAAAGTTTTCTAAGGGGTGTGCAAGGAAATTTCATTTTCAAATATTTCAAAGAGCCATATCTTGAAAACCAGAAAAGCTATTTTGGCAAAATGTAGATCTCGATTGGGGCTTCAAAAAAGGTTATTTGAGGCACCGAGCCCTAGGGCTTTGTTTTCGAAATAATCAGCTTTAAAGGTTTTCCAAAATTTGAGACTGAGTTTCAACTTTGAGGCTCAATATCTCAAAAACTATCCGAGATAAATGATTCAATTTGGTTTTATCTTAAAGAGAATTCAATTCTGATCAAGAATATATATTTTTGAAATATCAATTTGTGTCATGAACGATTTTGTGAGGCAATGTTGAATGATATATATTTATGTAGCTGTGTATTCAATTTATACAAGGTGTTCTTTCTGTCCAATTAAGGTGCGCAAGAATATGGTGAAGCGGCGGCATACATCCAAGCTCAGTTCGAGGCGAAAAACAAATCCACCACCAAAGAGATTTACTGCCACATGACTTGCGCCACAGACACTCACAACATTCAGTTTGTGTTCGACGCAGTTACAGACGTCATCATAGCGAACAACTTGCGCAACTGTGGCCTGTATTAAGTTTTAGTTTAAGTAAAAAAAAAGCGTATTAAATAAGGAAAAAACCGAAGCGATTTGTTTCTTGTATTATTGCGTGTATGAAATTATTTGTTTAAGAAAAAAAGGCGCTGCTATTGGACCAATTTTTGGTCAAAACACACAAGAACAGGAAAACAAAATAATTATTATTTATTTAACTTTAGAAGTTTTTTTTTTTTTGTGTTTGGCGCATTTTTTAAGTTTTTCCTGTTTCTAATAAAGTGATTGAAACTTCTAATGTGGCGCACCAAAAGCTGAGTGAGACAAAATCAATGTATAAATGGTTTATTTTTTTGTATATTTAATTTATTGTAGATTGCACAGGAAAATACAAAAAAAGTAGTAAAAGCATGATGAGTAATAAGAAAGCTACTTATATGTTCCTGAAGTTTAGATTTTTCAAAAAATAACAAATTTATATTAGATTTTTTAATAGTGAGTGAAATAAACACAGGGTATAATTCAGAAGACAAAAATGTGCTTCCTTACAAAATTATTTTCCTGTGTCAACTACCAAAACTATAATTCACATGAACAAAAATAATTCAATTTCGCACATAAGGCTTTCAAGCAAAAGCGCACATTTATTCAAGTTGTACAAAAAAAGTTGAGCACAAATTTGCTATCCTAAATATGAGAATTTGAATGTGTAAAGGAAAAAACATACAATCTTTGTGCCATTTTGTGCATTTATTTTTTTTTGTAAATTATTATACTTTATGTAAGTCTAAATAAATGTTATTTATGTTTCTGTAATATTATTGCGTATATTAGTTTAGTTAGTTTACCAAAATGTTACTATAAATAAATATAAGAAAGGCTACTTCCAGGTATATTTTGACTCAAAAAAAATCTTTTAGTGCAATACACTTTTGTGACAAAATATACCAAAAGTCGTTCAATTTATCTGTGTGGACCCAAAAATAATTTAAGCTCAAGTAGTAAAAGAAAAAGAATGGGTATGGTACTGTGTAGTTTCTTTGTATGTGAGACACTGGTGTCTCAAACACACAAAAAAAAAAATTGTTCTCAATAAATATGTGTTCTAAAATAATTTTGCCTCTCATAGTTTTGGCGATGGTAATTGTAGTTTTAGAAATTCTTTTATGAAATTTTGTACAGTTTCCAGACAGTATACAAAAATCTTAAAGATGCTCCTTATTATTATTCATTATATAACTTTCAATTTTTGTCTATTCCAGGCGCTATGCTCTTTGAAATATGTAATTCTGAGGTTTTTGAATTGTTCTGAAGCCTTTCAAAATATTGCTGGCAAGTGTTTTTGGAACGTTCTGACAAATTTTTAAGTATTTTGGAACCCTATTTGAAGCTCCAAAGTGTTCTAGATTGGTTTAAAAGAGTTCTAATAGTTTTCCTGTTCTAAATTAAATCCTAATTGTTCTGAAATAACTCTAAATTGTTTTAAATTATTCCAAAATGCACTGGTTTGATCAAGATTTTTGTCATTATATTAGCAACTTGAGTTTCTGTAAGATGTTTTGTGTATACTTAAAATTTCTTCTAGGACAAGCCATAAAGATGTCGAATTTGAATGTGCTTGGTTCTCTTGTGGTTCCCAGAATTTTGTGACAAATGAATAACTGCTTCGTTGTTATCTAATAATTCTGGAATTTCTTTCATATAATTTTTTGAACCATACAAGGGATATAACACCTCCAGCATAAACACATATCACTCGTGTTGTGGAACGTCCTGTTTTTATATCCCCTCCATGATCAGTATCACTAAAACCTTGTAGGTAACCTCTTTTGGTTCTTGGCCTGTAAGTGATAACATAATGAATGTAAGGGAAATTTCTCTTTACTTGGACAAAGTCTTTGACTTGGATTTTTCAGACTTGGCATCAGGTAAAGTAATGCTCCAACAGCCTCTCTATATGAAAAATTTGATATTTCTGCTTCTTCTGAAGGAGAATTATCCTTAACAATTGGAGTTTTGATAGGTTTGTAATTGTTCATACCAAATTTTTTTCAACAATTCCTTTTTGATTTATGATAACTGATCCATTCTTTGAATTTCATGATTTCCATACCCAAAAAATCTGATGCAGGCTTTATCGTGACTTTAAACTTTATCTGGAGTTGTTGTAGAAAATATTTTTTCATTTCCTCATTGCTCGAGGCTAGTAGACCATTGTTCACATATAAAACTAAAATAAGAATGTCTGTTCCTGCCCTCATGATGAAAAGAAATGGATTGGCATCGGTTATTTTTTTGTTCCAGCATCTAGGAGCTTGCTTAAGTCCATATAGGATCTTTCTTGGATGACAAACCCTATCTGTACCATTATTAAAACCCTCTAGCTGTTTCATGTATACTTTTTCTTGAAGCTCACCATATAGAAATGCTGTACATACATCAAACTGGCTTAGATTTAAATTTTCACTGGCAGATAGACTCAAAACAGATCATATATTCAGAGCTGGGCAAGCTACTTGGAAAAAGTAGCTAGCTACAAGCTACAAGCTACTTTATATTGTAAGTAGCTAAGCTCAGTAGCTCAACTACCTCTTTGAAAAAGTAGCTAAGCTATTAGTAATTTAACTACATTCTGAATTAGTGAAAGCTACTATTTAAGCTACTTTTATCAATGTACATGCCTTACCTAATTTAATTTCATAATATCATCATACGAAAATAACATATTAACTTAAGAAGTAGTATTCAGATTTTTGTCAAAAACCACAGGACATTAATTTATTAGGTTCACTTTGATCACAGTGATCTGCGAATGCGAGAATAAAATAGGACACATAAAACATAGGTACCTACAGAGATAACTAGAAACTAGTCTTAGCAAGGCAGGATAAGAGTTTTCCGGAAAATGATAATTGTAGCTTGAGCAATTAAAGTATAAAGTTACTTTTATCGAGTGGTAAATTCAAACGCGGGCGATAGGTTGGTGGAAACGTGCCTTTATAAGGGGAAAACTGTTTATTTTTGAAAACAATGTCGAATGGATGCCATTATACAGAGTGGCAAAAAAGTCGCGCATAATACCTGTAACTTTTTAATTACCTCGTATACGAAAAGGTGACCTTAATGAAAGTTGCTTACGGCCATTTGCACCGCTATAACTTAAGGGATATTTAATCTAAGTGGAGCTTTGAATGTGATTCTCGTAGAAACAAAAGTCACATTCAAAAGCTCCACTCAAATTAAATATCCCTTTAATATCCCTTAAGTGATAGCGGTGCAAATGGCCATTAGTAAATTATTTCCCACGATTCTACTTAAACGTATTGCCTTTGTCACTTCTGGTTTGTTTGCTATCTAGACCAACTTTGTTTTTTCAAATAAAACACCCTGTATTTTGTGTCAAATGATAGCTTATGAAAATCTAAGATAGGAATGTGAAATCGGTTTTCCTCTAAAATTAACCATTTGGGTTTTACGCGCTATCAAAGTTGCAAAAAAGTTAATTTTCAACTGTCAATATTTCCAAAACAGTTGAACTTAGTTATAGAGGGTTATATCACATGAAATCTACTCAGAATTTTACGTAGAATCCAAATATTCAATCACATACAGGGTGTTTCATTTGAAAAAACAAAGTTGGTCTGGATAGCAAACAAACCAGAAGTGACAAAAACAATTTGTTCAGGTAGAAATGTGGGAAATAATTTACTAAGCAACTTTCATTAAGGTCACTTTTTCGTATACGAGGTAATTAAAAAGTTACAGGTATTATGCGCGACTTTTTTGCCACTCTGTATTATAGGTATAGTTATTTTATTTTTGAACTAGAAGAGTCCGCTGCGCATAAAACGTAATAAGTATTTTGGGCGTTGAGTATCGTTAACCACACCCTAGGGCGGTAAATGACACTTTCCGCCATTAATACCTAAATAACTATTAACTATCTACCAAAAGTAGCTTAAGTAGCTTGTTTTAGTAGCTAGCTACTTTTCACAGTAGCTTATGAATACTTGAAACACATTACCAAAAGCTACAGCTACAAGCTACTTTTTTTTCAAAGTAGCTTGAATAAGTTATTAGCTACCAAAAAAGTAGCTAAGCTAGTAGCTTAACTACTTGGTAGCTAGCTACTGCCCAGCTCTGATCATATTGTAGCAAATCTTGCAACTGGGCTAAATGTCTCATCATAATTTTGATATTTCTTCTATGAATAACCTTTTGCGACTAATCTGGCTTTGAATTTATCTATAGGGCTATCTGGATGGTATTTTACCTTGTATGCCTATTTATTTGGTATAGCCTTCTCACCATTGGGTAGCTTTCCCGAGGGGGAAACCACCTTAGAATTTTGGTGTACAAACTGATAGAATTTTTTAGAATTTCTTAGAATTTTTTAGAATTTCTTAGAATTTTTTAGAATTATTAGTATTTTTTAGCATTTTTTAGTATTTTCTAGCATTTTCTAGAATTATTTAGAGTTTTTTTAGTATTATTTAGAATTGAATTAGAATTTTTTAGAAATAATTTATAATTTTCACCTATTGCGCATGCTCAAGAGCATGCGCACTGCGCAATCTGTAGGGATTTTTGGAAATTTTTTGGAATTTTTCGAGAATTAGCATTTTTCAGAATTTCAGAATTTTTGGTGTAAAAAATTAGGAAGGTGGGTTCCCCCGAGCGGGAAACCTTCTTAGAATTTTGGTGTACAGGGTGATCTATTATAATGTCACCCCCTTCTAACTTTTTCATTTGATATATTTGACAAAAGTGTCAAATACAAAAGTTTCAATAAATTGTCGAAAGTTTTCAACTAAGTTTTTTTAAATGGAACACCACATATTGTGCGCTTATTTGTTAGTCCCTTTTAACCTGATTTCAACGATATACGATTTGATATGTCTATCTTCGATATTTATAGGAAAAAACATGAAAACCCGAGTGAAAACCTCTTTCAAGGTTTCATATTGAAAAAAGAAAAATTATACCATTTAAGCTTTAGAGAATTTTTTTTATGAACAGTTTATTGTTCAAATTTTATTCATTAATATACAAGGTGAAATATTATAATAAATCCAGGTGTCTACGTTATTATTATTATTTTTGAAAAAATAACATGAGCGACCTAGCAAGGGATTTTCGCGTTTTTCCCTATAACTATTGAAGATAAACCGAGAGATAAACATATCAAACCGTATATCGTTGAAATCATATCTGGTATGGTGCTGGGACTGATAAGGGGACTAACAAATAAGCGCATAATATACAGGGTGTTCCATTTAAAAAAATATAACTTTACACTGCTGCACTTTTTTGACGCACCCTGTTTGTCTAAAACTACCTTAGTTAAAGACTTTTGACATCACCCTGTACAAACTGGTAGAATTTTTCAGAATTTCTTAGAATTTTTCAGAATTATCAGTATTTTTTTGCATTTTTTAGTATTTTCTAGCAATTTCTAGAATTATTCAGTATTTTTTAGAATTGAACTAGAATTTTTTCGAAATAATTTAGAATTTTTATCTATTGCGCATGCTCAAGAGCTTGCCCAATTTGTTGGGATTTTTTAGAATTTTTAGAATTTTTTGGGACAATAATAACATGAAAATTAGCATTTTTCAGAATTTTAGAATTTTTGGTGTACAAAATTAGGTAGGTGGATTCCCCCTCGAGCTTTCCTAAAGTTGAAACATAGTTTTTCTCTGAAGACTTCATTTCTCTTTCCATACTCCATAGCCATTTTCCAGTCATGTTACTTGACATAGTTTCTCGGTACGTAGTTGGCTCATTTATTTCTATAATATTTGCAGCAACCATCATAGCGAAATCTTTAAACCTGATTTCTATCTCTCAGTTGTCTACTCGGTACATTTGGGACTTCTTCTGACATGTCATTATTTGGTGATTCTACTAAGATGACAGAATGAGTGTCAGAAAAACTGTGATTCCCCAAACGATATCTTCATGTCCATTGTTTTCTTTAGTTTCTTGTTCTGGAGTAGGTACCTTCCCTGCTTCTGACAATCTTAAAATGGGTTTTGCTGAAAAGTTCCAACAGGGTCTTTTAGCAATGACAACGTTAAAATTATGAGTTTTTCGTCGAATATCACCGCTCGATCTGACTAGTTTCAGTTTCTTAGATTTTTCACACCAAATCTGATATCCATCATCCTATAAGTATGCCTTTCACTGTCTTTTTATCAATTTTCTTTCTTCCTGACTTTGGTACATAAGGGCATAACAGGATGTTCCAATAATTCTCATGTGTTTTAAGGACGGCTTTTTCTCATACCACAGTTCAAATGGAGATTTTCCTTCGATAAAAGAATTACCAGTTCTATCCAAAATGTACAGGGTTGTCGTTATGTTTGGAAACAGCCTAATATTTCAGAACGCACTCACGAAAAATGTACCATATTTACTACTTGGGGGTTTTTGGGAATGTCCGATTCAATGGTGGTATTTGCAATGTTGCCAAGCTTACGGTTTCTGAGATGCCATATGTAACTTGACTTTTTTAAATGGAAGTCCTTCTTTCAAGAATATAAAATGAAATATAGGGCATCCCATTTGAAAAAAGCTGGAAGCATGCAAAATTGCACATTTCTGACATTCAAATTTTGTTTCTGACCATGGTTTCTAAAAATTTAGCTAATACTGTATAACTTTTGTATTTACACATTTCTTCTACCTGTAAAGTTAAAGGCTGAAGGTGGGGTGTCAATATATAAAAAAACACCCTGTACAACTAAGTGGATTATTGCGGAACTTATGGATGGACCTCTACTCATCAGTATACTGTTGAACTGTTCAAATAAGACACTCACCTGAAACGTGTACTTTTTAAACTAATGAGAATAATTCACATTTGAGTGAATCAGGTTAGTATCGTGATTGAACAACACATTGATGAATAGATGGCTGCGGGACGAGCGCAGCGATACTAACCTGATTCACTCAAATGTGAGTTGCCTTACTTGAACAGTTCAACAGTATATTGGTGAGTAGAGGTCCACCCATAAGTTCCGCAACAATTCACTCATTTGTACTTCAATAACTTGTCACATTATGTTACTAGTTTGGTAAAGTAACATTACTAATTCCTCAATTCCTGTTTAAAGGCAAATTGACAAAACGTGAATAATCTTACAAATTCCGACTTTATATAATAAGTTATTGTTCAAGTACAGGGTGTTTTTTTTTATATATTGACACCCTACAGCTTCCACCTTTACAAGTAGAGGAAAGGTGTAAATGTGGGGATTGTTATACACCTGGGTCCTTATTCTTGAAACAGGGGAGCAGCGCTCCCAAGAGAACGTGTGTTTTGGTCTTTGTTCCTTATATTGTCATTTGCATATCATTGAGAAAGACAGAACACTCGTTCTGGGAACGCTGCTCCCGTTTTTCAACAATAAGGACCCTGATAATAAGTTACTGTAATTTGTAGTTAAGAATTATAGCATAGGTATATCATTGTCATGGAGAATCAACAGTCTATCTATATTTAGCAACGTCTAAACCTCAATATTGAAGAAATATAGCTATAATTGGTACACCCTGTACGCCGATGTATTTTCTATTTCAGCCCAAAAAAGTTGTGGAAGATCTTCATTAGTATACAGGATGGATCTAGCAGTTTCAACGATAGTACGATTATCTCACTCTGCACAATTGTTTTACTTTGATGTATAAGACATTACAAGTCTCTGTGATTCCACTTTCTTGTAGCAATTCTCCATCATTATCTAAGAGTAGCTCTTCTACTGTTTTTACTTCAGTTAACATAATTTCCATTTTTTCCGCAACTTCAGATTTTTCAGAAAGTAAAGATAATAATAACAACGGAAAATCATCCTTGAAGAACACAAAGTATTGGCTATAGATACTTCGCTTTTGAAGGCCCACAAACATCTGTGTATATAAGAGTTCTTCTGGTACCTTTGTTCCAAACTTTTTCCTGGTCATTTTAACATAAACGAAATCCTCACATATTTCGCTGACTTTGGAGTGCTGTCCAGCTTTCCTTTAGTTTAGTTTTTCTGTCACAAGGATTACAAATGCTACAACTATAAGAGAATCTCTGTAAACAATTAATTACCTTCGCCAATTCTAAAAATACAAACATTTAAAAAGTTAAAATATATACCTTATATACCTTTTAAAGTGTACATAAAAATATATGGCGCTTAAACTAAATAAAATAAAGTAGCTTCAAGTCATTTTATGTAGGGTGTAGCTATGTTAATTTTTTGGCATATTGTTACAGTAAAAGTTTGTTGGCTTTAATTGAACTCGTATAGCTTGTTGACAATTTTCGATTAAAGTTAATCAAACTATACTGTGTGATTTTAAAACGTGCATTTTATGTAAAACATTCCTGAAAATAATCAGATTTGTATATCAACTTGTATATTTATATTATGATTGAACAATATTGTTCGATTTCAAGCCCTTTAAACGACCACACAAACATCATTGGTAAAATACAATCATCCATTTCTAGTTAAAACAAAAAAATTAGTACATGTAATAACTATCGCGTTTTTATGACACCATATTCTAAAGACGTGAGTGGATTTTACTGTCAATTAGTTTTGTATGAAAAGCATATCATTTACTTTATTACAACAATCCAGTTTAATTAATTTAATTTATTGCCTATTATATTTTCTCTCGCCTATAGTAAACTACTGCCAGTTTCTTAAAAACGCGATAAAAATTTGTTGTGTAAAAAAATAAAAAAAAAATAATAAATTTGTAAGTATTTAACTTAATGTTGGGTAGTATATCGAGTCATTAATTATTCGTTTATTGAATTATTCTACTCTAGTCAAGTTTTTATTATTATTTTTGCCACAATTTATTTTGTAATAAAGTTACAATGTAAGATAAATAAGAAAAAACATAATGTATTGTTCGGTTATTATAATCTTTTTTGTGTATTTGAATCTTTACAAAGAAAATGGTAGTCCAAACTGGACAGAGGAAAAATCTTTCTGTTTTTGTAGTTCGAGATACGTAAACATTCGGTACATGTAAAAATAATATACCTATTGCATATTTCAATTTAATAAACTATTACTAATGTATCAAAAGCTGGCGTTCGACTTAAATCAAAAAATACACCCGCAATTTTTTTAATCCCATCACAATTATTTGCTTCGAGAAGTATATACTTGTATAAGAATAAATAATGTATGTTTGTTTTATTTTTGACTATGTAAGAATAAATTTTATTTCTTTGGAAAAATTGTTGTGGTATCTGAGCCATTATGTAGAGAATCCCAATTTAAATTTCAACTGTGTAAAATAAACCCTCTATATTTCTATATTCACAACTTCAGCAAGTATATTTTGCTGTATGCTGACATTATTCACAAGTGACTCTAAAATTAATCCCTAGTCATTACTTGTATTACTAGAGGTAAACCATCTGGAAATTATAGTGTACAAGTACCTATGTGGGATTCCAGTAGGATTGTGCGAGATTTCAGTGGGATTTTCGTGTACAAATTTTTCAAGGTAGTTTACCCTTCTTAATATACAACCAAAAAAACGTTGATAAAACAAAAATACCTTCTATTATCATGTATTTATTAAAGATAAGTATAAGAAAAAAAACAACTTATAAAATATAAAAAGTTGCAATTTTAATTGATGATCATCAAGATTCTATCTGTGGGGGAGCTAAACTTTGATACAACTTCGTCACAGCAGTCTGGACAATTTGCTGGAAAGTTTCATCGCTGGTGCATTTGACGTCCTAAAACAATTTTTATCAATGAAATATTTTTAAAAGAAAATAAAAAAATGTCTTACCAAATTCACCAAATCGATGTCGGCGCGCTTTTCATTGACAGTGACGTACAATTTTTCTCCTTTGAATATTTTTGGTACAGAGTCTTCACCAAACATGTCTTGTAGCATTTCAATGAGACATTCCTGCAATAAAGGAAAATTAAACTGATTTTTTCTTTCTTGAGTTGATGACCTATCAAAACGCCACTGCTTTCACAGCAAAGAGATAATTTTAGATGTTTTACACATTCATCATTCAAATACCGATATCTGTATTGATACTAGAAATTGATTTTGGCGTCATCGACAATCGATGGGAAAATCTGGAAACTGCTGATGTAAAAAAAGAAAGGAAAGAACCTCAAAGTGAAATTTCAAATTAATTTGATGGAAAATGGCAACATGCAGGGACGTAGCGAAGGCCTCACGTTTGGGGGGGGGGGTGACATTCCTAATTTTCCCAACTTTATTACAACATAAAAGAAATCTAATGTAGCATCGTACACGTGTTAAGAAGTAAAACTTCTTAAAAACTATTCCTTTCCTCATAGAACTTTTGGACTCAGCGCATGAGTCGAGGTATAGAGACAGAAGGCTATATAAAAGATAAACGCGCATCTGTATTGACGTCACAAGGGTATCGGCGCTTGACAAGAGTAACCGCGCAATTACAATGGCACTTTTCACTTTGTAGGCAGACCCACAGTGCAGATAAAATGGTAGCTGCTGCTAAACTTTGCTGCTGCTTTTCAGTTTTTAGTTTTGTTCGCATATAGTCTCTATGGGTTGTATCATACAAAACTTGTCGAATCCGCACGGCCTCAATTAATTTTTGTAACATTCAAAACACGCACCGTGACTCTACGAGAAAAACTGCGGCAAGTACACTACGTTCCGCAGGACCAAATCTGCGTCACTTCACGCTGCTGGTCGCTGTGAAGTCTATTCTTACATTGATTCTTACTGTTCACAAAAACTCGCAGTGACTCACGCTGTCTCACGTCACTAAGCTGCATCTCATTTTGCGCCGAGCCTAATAGGTATCATACAAGATACAAGGGTATCAGCATTTGGCAATCCTCTTTGCTTATAATCCTTGGATTGTGTCAAGCGTTCCTCGTGTCATTTTCATTGGCTCGCTTTCGCCGTCTCTCTACAGTCTACGTTATATCTTCCTTCTCTCTCGTCTCTCGTGTAACGAAATTTGCCAAAACGTGACGTTACGTGATGCGTCTTTTAAATAACTCTCCATATTCTCGTCGAAATATCAGACTGCCGCCTAAAGGCCGGGACACAACTATCATGCATTCTTCCGATCGGACTCCGATCATACAATCCTATTATCAGTTGCATATAATTGAGAAAGACGGAACACTCGTTCTCCTGGGAACGCTGCTCCCTGTTCCAAGAAGGATCCTGATTGTATGATCGGAGTCGGATCGGAATAATGCATGACAGATGTGTTCCGGCCTCAAGAAGTTTC